>JADDOH010005820.1:0-80421 GCA_016648135.1 Agrypnia vestita | reverse complement strand
GCGAAATTATTTACTGGAAAGAGAAAGAAAGACGGACATTCTATGCGATCTTCGATCGATACAGCTCGATGAGTTCGAGAACGATTTCGTTTCCCCGCATTGTCATCTTGACAGATACAGCGCATGCGTATTCACTTGTAAACATACCACGTGGTACTGACGCTCCGCAGAATGTTGCAGTGAGTACGCTCGGGTACCGTGCACATGGCAACGTTGCCAGGGCACGTAGAAATGCCGCGCTATGTTGTGCGCGAGGTCGCGGAACAGTGCACGACGTTGCAACGTCACGTAGACTCTATGCCGCGCATGCTGTTGAGGGACAATTTGTCCCCTAGTGAATACATGGCTTAATACATCGTCATCTTCTTCATTCTCTTCCTGAATAGATGGGGCATCAACACAAACACTTTCATCTCAGTCTTCTAGTACGACGGACTTGCTCGGACTGCAATTAAACTTACAAACCTTTCCAAAGCCTCTTTTTTCCTCTCTTGTTTCCAAAGACGAAATTTTATTTTTATGGGAAAGTAGGTATGGAAGCCTTTAAGTGTTCATAGGGCTTACGACCTCTCGTACGGCTGGCTTAAGTAATCACTTCACACAATTCCCGTGTACACAATACGACATGTTCCGTATATGTATTGCAAAACAAGATATGTATTTTGTATCTAGTATTTCATATACCATTCCAGAAAGTTATTTGAAATACTCGGTTTTAAAGTATCTTGCATTTTGTATTCCACATACTTGTATAAGGGTATCTTGTACATTACTGATTGACAAGGGGTGGGAAGGGCGGAGTGGGATGTAGGATTAAGATTAAGGAAAGAAGTATGGGAATATATGGGAATATAAATTAAGTCAACTAGTTAGGGTGCAGTTGTGAAGTTAATATATGGAAAAGTAGGTATGGAAAATTTTTGGGTGTTCATAGGGCTTACGACCTCTCGTACGGCTGGCTTAAGTAATCACTTCACACAATTCCCGTGTACACAATACGACTTGTTCCGTATATGTATTGCAAAACATATACGGAACATGTCGTATAATTTAAATATATACAACTTCCAAAAATTTAAAAGTCATGGTATTCTGTCATGGGTGGAATGGTGAACGTTACATTGCGTAAAGATAGGTCGTATGACTAATTAAATATACAGAAAAGACGCCAAATAATGCTCGAATTTTAAAATTGGATATAATTCTAACACGTAGGAATATTCTTCTAGTATAACACATTGTTTGAGATTCGATATAATGGATTTTGTATTTTAAATATGATATGATTATATCATGTGTATGGTATACATTTGGAAGTTCTGTCCAAATCACAATGATATTATATACATTGATTGAAACTACATTTGAGAATATTATCATTGAGGTAATAATGACATTTACTTCATTTGTAAAGTATAGTGGTTTATTCATATCATAAGATTTAAACATATATTTTATTAAGGTCACCTTCTAGCAATGCATGCGAAAGTAACCACTTTTCACATAGTTTCTCTTGAATTTTGAATGACATTTTTGTATGGAGAGGTATAAGTAAAATATATTATTACTCAATTCTTAATTCATAAAATACTAAATAAGTTCTATGTATTTTTTTTCTAAAACGAATGTCACTTAATTATTTAGTTAAATAATAAATTACCAAAAGAACAATGTTTTGAAGTAAAGAAATTGCTCCACTTTGTGTGCTTTATATCTTTATGGAGATGTGGCATGACTATTTTTACAATAATGTAAAAAAGTAAACGATTATCTTAAATATATGAACACCTACACAAAAAATTCCATTTACTGATTTCAGCTATTTAACGAGATGTAATGTGTCTTAAGTATGTACAATGTCTTAATTAAATAGATGATCGATTTACGTTCATTCGATATTCATCCAATCACAAGTACGGATAGAAACTCGACTAAATCCAAGATAATGGTCCCATTGCATATGCAACGAAAATGATTATTTCACTATATTATTGAATGTGCTAATAACAAAATGAAAGATAATTTACGTTTAAAAAGTAAGTATTAAATAAGATATTACACTTTAAAGTTTCGAAAAATGCACTGCATATTTTGACATTTCATAGGCAATATATGAAGTTAGGTTAGGTTATTAGGTTTGGTTTGGTTAGGATATTAGGTTTGGTTAGGTTAGGTTATTAGGTTTGGTTTGTTTAATTTAGATTACGATTATTGTAGTTGGATTAAATTAACAGGACATTAAATTATAAAGTGAAATACTTATTTCCATTTTATGAACAACGGGACCATATTCTTGGATTATTCCAGAAACTCTTGTAGAAAATAGGAACAGTTTACCAGTGCAGTAGATCGATGCACACGCACGCAGGTAGAGTATGAAGGTACCTACCTAGGTATGTGAGCATCTTCATGATCAGTTAATTTCGCGCATGCGCAATCTATAGAGAGAAACAAAAGCAACTAGAAACAAAGAAGAGCGAAATCACGACATTTAGTTCTGGTGATGTTGATGTCTACAGATAGATGCATTTGCGAATCGACATATTTGTGGGTATCTGCTGCAAATGAGGAAGGTTATGTAAAACTTGTCATTAACATTTAAATATAATTTAAGATAACAAAAGATAATTATGATAGCTAAACTCTGGAATATATTATATTTACGAAAAAAAACAATCAAACAAGATAGCTTTAAAGTGACACAATATAATATAAGGTGATTAATGGCTATCATCCAGAAGGGAATTATAATCTATTCTATAGGACAAAGTTTCTTCTTATGAAAAAAATAAGGATAGGTTTTATGTTAATTTAATCAATATTTTTAGAGCGATTTTTTTTAAAAGCCGCAGTAATAAGAGCAATCACAGATTATGCGTATGTCAAAATCTAGAGAATGGGGCGCTTTACATGATTTATAAATTTATAAAAATATACAATTTGAAACACGGTGGAAAGATTGAGATAAACGTACATAAAAAAACCGAAATTTCATGTAGCAGATTTTTTAGAGCATCTACATTTGCTCAGGTCACGCACCCATAATGCAAGAGTCACATTTTTTCACCAAACAATTAGAAATATTCACAAAATAAAAATGTGTCTAAACCAACCAACATTACGTTATTATAATTTTTTATGATTCTCTTTTAGAATGTTTGTGTATTACAATAAAATAAGTTAATCAGGTCAGTCCTTGTACCAAAAATGCTTATACGCTTTATATTATGTATTCATAATGTAAGTACAGTGATCTTCTATCTAATTGAGACGAAACTCCTTTTCCGAGCCCGAGATTATTCAATTACAAAATGAGCACGATTCATCTCTTTATATGGAGATTATTATTGTTGCATAATACTGTGTTATTTACATTCAGTCACAACACACACATATGTACGTGTATAATTGCACATTTTGAATTAGTTTTCAATTATTCCGTATTTAGCTTTCGGTCCCGAATAGCGCTTCTGTTCCAATGTATCATCAGCATATCATGTCGTTCAGTGAAATTACCAACTGATTTCGGATTAAATACATATTAAGATCAAATTTCCGATAAAAACATATACAACCATAAAAACATATGCAACATATACAACCATTCAACTGATAAAATAACTCAGAATATTTTGAGTTTGTTCAAATCTTTCAGAACAGTGCTGGATTTATGTCACAGAGACATTATTAATCAATTAATGTATATTATAGATATCTCACAGAGACGAAACTGTATTAATTATGGGAAAGTAGGTATAGAAGTCATTTGGGTGTAACAGGACTTATGACCTGTCTTTTTATTATGGTTGGCTTAAGTGATCACTTTACACAATTGTAACATTCGCCATTTCCACCCATGATAGAATATACCATGCTTATTCATTTTTTGGAAGTTGTATATATGTTCAAATTGCGTGAAGCTTTCATATATGAGTTGTAAGCGCCTTTTCCATGCGGCCTGTACAAAGCCATTTTCATTCCCAAGAATTGGGTCTCTGTGAGATATCTATAATATACATTAATTGATAAAATAACGTCTAAACTGTAAGATCTTCACACCTTATGATTATTTACTCAAACATACAAGACAAATAACATGCCTCATTTTGGGTATTTATAAAAATCAACATTTGTGGAGACAATAATAATTATATCTCTTAATATATCAAACAAATCATGTTGAAAACTATTGAATATTGCACTGTCATAGGAAATACATAAATGCTGAAAGTTTGAGAGCTTTAGCGGGTTTTTCCAGATGATCATAGGGCACGGCATAATTTCGTGGGGAGAAGCAACTATGAGAGCACTTAATCCAGTAATTGCAACTCAGAAAACTGTTTTAAAAGTTATCCTCCAAACATTAATACTAACAAGAACTGACGATATAATATTCACTAAATTCGATGTTTTCGATATTAAACAAATATAAATTTATTTGTTTGTTTGTTTATTTATTTTATTGTTTATTTACATTTGTTAATATAAGTTACTAATAACTGCCACACTAGGTAAAACCTGTTCTGTGGCAGTTATTCTCATATAATATTTATGTAATATTAACAATTGACGATTAAAGAAATTATAAACGTAAGAAAGTAGATCAATAATAATAAAGTAAATCATAGGAATACCTCAATCTAAAAGAAATGAAAAAGAAAAGAAAATATACGTACAAAATTAAGATATGAATTATTTACAAAAATAAATATTATATTAGAGTATATTTTAAATTATAAAAAGCAGTTTTTGCCAATTCAGAAGTCAAGGGCGGATCACCCACTTCTTCAGCATACCTTCTACCTGATATTTTTATAAACTTAGTAATACGATGTTTTAAAGGTTTGTGTAGAGTTATTTCTTTAGTTTCATTAGGTAACTTGTTAAAAACAAGCGGGGCAGTGAAATTAAATTGTCTTTGCCCAAAAAACGTTTTCCTTTTAGGTATCTCAAAATTAATTGTATTTGCCAGCCTTGTAACCCGTGTTTGTTGTGTACGATTAAAATTTACCTTGTCCTTGTGGAATTTTACAAGTATGGTTTAAAGGTATAATTGTCTCGGATCAAGACGTTTAATACTCGTTTAATAAATCATCTGAAGGAAACATTCTTGATTTCTTGATGATTATACGCATGATGCTCATGATGATATATGCTATTTGCTACATCTAAAATACACATTCAAACACAAAAAAAAACATTTAAAACGACTCAAATGACAATTGCCACTCGAATAAACAAAATTTACAAATAACAAAAATACGCAATACATATGGACACAGGAGTTTCAACTACTTTGGATCCAAACTCATCAATAACATGCAAAGAAACATAACTGAATATAATCCGGTAATAAATTGCAACGAAAATATCAAATAACTTATCAAACAAAATAATTTCACTGTCCTTCCATCTGTCCGTCCGTCCATCTGTCTATCTGTCTGTCCCCATAACTTTTTGTAACGTCAGTCATTTTATTCGAATTGACGGCTAAATGAAACAAATAAAACGACCGGAGATAGGGCTTGAACCCCGGGCCGACAAACCCAAACCGGCCGCTCTACGCATGTCGCTACGGTCGCCTCTCCGTGGACCGCCAAAATGATATTCTTTATATATACTAAGGCTTAACAAAGACGCAAACTAATGTTCCGTCATTTTTGATGTGTTACAGCTAGTAAGAAAAAAATAAAATCCCGGATTAAAAATATGGGAAGACAAAATCGGTGCTTTCACCCAAACAAATTAATGTCTTTATTACTGTATTTGTTTTTTATCGATTATTTTTTGTACACATTTAATGTAGTGTAGGTATTTGTACTTTTTACACTATTTTTTATAAACTTTTATTTTTATACATAGCTATTTAAATTTGTTTACTAAACACTCGTAATTATCTTAATTGTACAATTGATTTGAAAACTACGCTTGTTTCAATACAAATTCTTCTACTAAGACAGACATACAACCCAAATCGTGTATCACCTCTGAATGAGAAAAAAATAAATACAAGTAGTATCTTGTCTTGGACCTTACAATAATATTTTTTGTAAAATAATGTTTTAAATAAATAATCCCAGGTAGACGGTTACAATACAATGATTACACGTTCATTCTAATGGGTGGTGTTTGCATGACCCCTGACCCCGCGCGCCCATAATCTCAGCATCCTATGTAAGAACATAATGTTCCCGGTAGAGAAGATCTAGATCCATCCATCCACTCAGAGACACGTTGCTTGTCTCAACTAGTAGAGATGATCTAAAGAAAGATAATCGAAAATTATGTATTTTATTCAAGAGCCGTCTTCGTGTTCTTGTGCATATTTGTAGGTATCGAACAATAACCCATTATTAAGTATTTATTCGATAAAATCAATAGTTTATTTTTTTTAAAGTGATGAATTATTTTATTTCATTGTAAATCGGTTTTTTATGTATATCGATATTGAAGTACAATTTTAATGACGAAGTCATATTTCGAATAAAATGACTATAATACACGAAATTTAGATAATTTTTTTGTAAAGTAGTTAGGTACCTCCTAATTTTAAAGCTAAAGCGGAGGTTTTTTAAAATTAATGTACTTTTGATAAAATGCTTCTTTAACACACAAAAGTGCATTCAAAATTAATAATCTATTTTATGAACAATGTAGTTATGAAATTGACATTGTTTGCCAGCGGAGGTTTTTAAAATTAATGTACTTTTGATAAAATGCTTCTTTAAGACTCAAAAGTGCATTCAAAATTAATAATCTATTTTATGAACAATGTAATTATGAAATTGACATTGTTTGCCAGCGGAGGTTTTTAAAATTAATGTACTTTTGATAAAATGCTTCTTTAAGACTCAAAAGTGCATTCAAAATTAATAATCTATTTTATGAACAATGTAATTATGAAATTGACATTGTTTGTCAGCGGAGGTTTTTAAAATTAATGTACTTTTGATAAAATGCTTCTTTAACACACAAAAGTGCATTCAAAATTAATAATCTATTTTATGAACAATGTAATTATGAAATTGACATTGTTTGCCAGCGGAGGTTTTTAAAATTAATGTACTTTTGATAAAATGCTTCTTTAACACTCAAAAGTGCATTCAAAATTAATAATCTATTTTATGAACAATGTAATTATGAAATTGACATTGTTTGCCAGCGGAGGTTTTTAAAATTAATGTACTTTTGATAAAATGCTTCTTTAAGACTCAAAAGTGCATTCAAAATTAATAATCTATTTTATGAACAATGTAATTATGAAATTGACATTGTTTGCCAGCGGAGGTTTTTAAAATTAATGTACTTTTGATAAAATGCTTCTTTAAGACTCAAAAGTGCATTCAAAATTAATAATCTATTTTATGAACAATGTAATTATGAAATTGACATTGTTTGTCAGCGGAGGTTTTTAAAATTAATGTACTTTTGATAAAATGCTTCTTTAACACACAAAAGTGCATTCAAAATTAATAATCTATTTTATGAACAATGTAATTATGAAATTGACATTGTTTGCCAGCGGAGGTTTTTAAAATTAATGTACTTTTGATAAAATGCTTCTTTAACACTCAAAAGTGCATTCAAAATTAATAATCTATTTTATGAACAATGTAATTATGAAATTGACATTGTTTGCCAGCGGAGGTTTTTAAAATTAATGTACTTTTGATAAAATGCTTCTTTAACACTCAAAAGTGCATTCAAAATTAATTATCAATTTTATAAACAACAATAATTATGAAATTGACATTCTTTTCCAGATAATCAAATGCAAACACGCTGCTCTGGTTTCTTGGAATACGCGCGGTGACGCTCATATGTTCCATTTTTAAAGTTATTATTGTACTTATCTTTAATATTTCAATAAATAAAATATACATGTAGGTACCTACTAACTAATACATAATATCGCTCTGATGTGGTATGGTGGACGTATATATATGAAAAATTACATTTCTCCAATGTGTGAAATATATGTATGTATGCATGATAAATTACAATAATTGTTATTTGTAGTCTCTGTAAATTTTTCTTACCATTAACGTATCTCATTGTGCCTTTTTTATTGTTTATTTATCATAATTTATAACGTATAAAGGGCACCAGAAAGAAAAGGCTACCGCAGAAGACATGATATGACTAGATTGACTAGATACTGAGACATGAATGTGGATGAGGTGAGAGTTGTTTATCAGGGCAGAAAAGTGTGGCGCTCTATCCTTTCTGCCTATCCTCATGGAAAAACAGCGAGATGATAGGTAAGTTTGCCTATCTCGACACAGACTTTCTCTAGTGAGACAGGCATAGCCCAACCAAAATTTATATAATTTTAATATAGAAATAAATAAATAAAAATAAATCTTTTTTTATTTTAACAGTTGTCTCGCAAAACTGTTTATGCAATTTGTATACAAAGTATGCACTAAAGTTTGTGTTAAAACTATATAACTTTGTGGTAGTTAAAGAATATAATAATAATAACACAATAACTCACTATTACAAATTTAGTTATCACAATTTTTCATAGGTCACAGTAGTATTTCTTGAATAATTTTTCTATACTTTTTATCCCGTTTTATTTTTTAGTCCATCCGGTAGTTTGTTAAATATTTTCAGAATCACGTGCATTATTATTAGTATCTTATTAATTTTCCTCTTATATTTTCAAAAGTTTTTATTAATCTGGTTTTATATTTTGCCATTTCTATTATTTCCTATTTTATTGTTCTAGATTACGAATTATGCTAGATTATTTCAATTTTTATTTAAAAGTTCACGTAAGATATCTTTTTCAATTTTTTAATTTTTTCAATTTTTTAATTATTTCAATTTTTATTTAAAAGTTCACGTAAAATATGTTTTTCACTGAATACAAATGCTCATTTATACATCGAAGCGATTTTGTAACAAAGCAACAATTTTGACACATCCGACCGGGCGTAATAAACAGATGCAGCATGAAAATTTAATAGTTTTAAAAAACCTCTATCTGAAAGTTAATTAAGCCTATCGCCACCATATTAAACGGTGCACAGTGACGAAGATCTGGTGAGGAGATGAGTGCCTCCATTGGGGGGGGGGGGGGGCACGTAACAATTAGTCACCCTCAATAACATCATACCCGATGCAGGAATATCCAAGAGCTGTTGGAAAATAATGACTGTTTTTTGTTGTAAATAATTGTTTTTTGAAATCATTATTTTAAAATAATGTCGGATTTTTTTTGTAGCTAACAATTCGGAAGCTTTTACTATGCTGTCATCTGTAATATTTTCACTATACACATTAATCTATAAATATGTTGTATTACAGTCCTTAGAATACTAAATATAACCCGACAAAAATGACGGACGTTATATATTGCAATACATAAGGAGTTACTCTACATTAAGGAATCGGGTAATTTTACAGGAAGGTAATTATAAGCACTTATTAAGGTATATTTTAAACTATTATCTTATTGGAAAAATATTGAAAATAAATGACCGCGTTTTATCCATACCCGTAGAGCTCCTCCGACGTGACTGAGATACAACTTTTCTCGGCATACGGTGAACATGTACATATTAAGAAAAAAAATCTTAGTTAATAAAATAAGAATCTTATAATAAATTATAATAATGTAACAAGAAACATTATTTTACATCGTTAATATCATAATTATAAAATCAATAACATTTTTATTGAATTTTGAAAAGAAATTACACATTTTTTTATTTTTTAACAAACAGACCATTAACAGGTTATTATTGACCTTAAAAGATGATCCTAGAGTGACATTAGAGTACAAGGAGTGCCTAACAAATAAATTAAAATTTATTCATTAACATGGAAAATTTGATGCAACTCGATGAGATAGACTGCTCTTTTCGAAAATATACAAGTGATCAAATAACTTAACATGCGTGCGATACAAAGCTTTGTTTAGTGGAAATAAAATGAAAGCGTACAAATGATATTGCTTTCAACTCCAATCAAAATATAGATAACTCATTATCAATAGTGACATCTGTATTGGATTATGGGAATGAAACATACGAAACATGTTATGTAAGCTAAACATATATACAGCTTCCAAAAATTTGATAGATGTGGCAGTCTATCATGGGTGGAAATGGTGAATGTTACATCGTGTAAAGTGATCACTTAAGTCAGCCGTACGATAGGTCGTAAGCCCTATGAACACCCAAAAATTTTCCATACCTACTTTTCCATATATTAACTTCACAACTGCACCCTAACTAGTTGACTTAATTTATATTCCCATATATTCCCATACTTCTTTCCTTTATCCTAATCCTACATCCCACTCCGCCCTTCCCACCCCTAGTCAATCAGTAATGTACAAGATACCCTTATACAAGTATGTGGAATACAAAATGCAAGATACTTTAAAATCAAGTATTACAAATAACTTTCTGGAATGGTATATGAAATACTAGATACAAAATACGTATCTTACAAATACTTTTTAAAGATAAAATCCTTTTGTAAGAAAACACATTTTATTGAATGTAAGTTTATGTTATTCGTGAATTATTTATGAATAAATCGCGTTGATCGCGCAAATGTGACAAAATAAAATATTATATTTTTAAGGTTTTAATTGAGACATAAGTAAAACCAGTTCTTCAAACATTTTGTCGCTCATTTTTCTTCGATGAGGTCTCATTATAGATACATCATTGGAAAAAAAGTATCTTAGCAATCTTAGTATTTACAGAATACTAAGATACCAAAGAATGTATCTAAATACAAGATAAAAGATGAATATTCAAAAAAGTATTTCAAATACAAGATGTAAATACGTATTTTGCATCTGGTATCTGTTTTTCAAATACTTGTATCTAAGATAAGTTACATATCTGTTGTCAATATATAATTAAACTATAAATTGTTATAATGTCACATCTTGCTAATAAATATCTTTTATAATTAATCTTAAGTGGAAAGTTTATAATTGGCATGATTTACTACTTTTTATCTCTTGTATGTTAATTTAAGATTTGCTGTTAATTTTTCCTAAAATAAATAAATATAAAAATATAATTTTGTGTTATATCAAATCATTATACTATATCCTGATTAAAATGTATTCATTAGGTTAATAAATAAATTAAATTGTATTTGGTTGCTTTTCGAGTCAATTTACTAAATCACAGTGTAATAAAATGCTATAATCTCAGTGTGAGAGACGCAAGTATACTGCACGCAATCAACAGCAATACGTGTACACACGTAAATACATCAAACAATGCCCGTGGCCGGACGACACGTTCGTGATTTCTCGACCGCAAGGCTGTCCATCCGCATGTGTAGCACATTCGCGGCGGCAATCTTCCGCGCCCGGCTACATTCCCCGCAGCGCCGCTCCGCACACGTCGTGATCTGACCGATGTTTATAATGTTATTACAATTTCTGGCAAAATAAAACTCACGGAGTCACGCCTCGCGCCGAAATCGTCTGCGGTTTCCATGTATGAGATCTCTGCCTCGCTGCCCAGTCGGGTGTGGTGAGATTTGAACGCACGTAGACGAAACCATCTCGCCGCTTTTTCTCGTCTTATTCGTTTACGGCATCGTAGGTTTTTTTCCCCGAGCGACCAGGGCCGGCTGGAGGGGATACGCAACTGGATCCAGGGCGTAAAATTCTAATTGCCGTAAAGAGGCGGTGTCTCTTTGTGTCACGTAGACATGGTGTCTCGTGGCTATAGTATGGAGACACGGTGTCTCATAGATGATAGGAAAACCTTCGGGAGAGTCTTTTTCATGCAATTTCAATTTTGAAAAAAAGGATGTCCTTTACACTTTGGGTGAAATGTCAACAGTTATGGAGACACGCAACATAAAAATGGGCATTTTTAAAAATAATTTTTACTTATTTTCAGTAAGTCTTCAGACTTTCACTACAGTTACTTATATGGAATATTAAAAAATATATTCGCTTTGATACAAGTCAAATAAAATTATAGAAACCTTGCGGAAATTGAAAAAATATTTTTTGCTTATTACAGTCATTACAATCAGTTTAGATTCCCGATCCTAATAATCTGCACAATATTTTGTGGATATTTGAGATTCTATTGATTTATCACGAACACATGAGAATTTGTTAATGATATACATAATACGCCATCATATATGCACTAGCTGCAACCCGTCAAAAATGATTAAACATTAGTTCGCTTCTTTGCTAAGCCCTAGTATATATTTATAGTATCTTCTTGGCGGTCCACAGAAAGGCAGCCGTAATAACATGCATGGTTCGGGTTTGCTGGCCTGGGTTTCAAGCTCCATATCCGGCCGTTTAATTTCATATTTTTAGCCGTGAATTCAAAAGAAATTACGGACGTTGCACAAAGTTATGCACGAAAAACAGATAGGTGGATGGACGAACAGACAACGAAATTATTATGTTTGATTCAAAATGTTAAAATATATTATTAATAAAATAATAGTGAAGTGTATATTTATGATAGATTTTTGTTTAGCAGCCTCCTACGTATATTCGTCGTAGTTTTTAGTTATTGCTAACTGTGATTTATATGAAAATACCGGATTCGAAGGCTCCAAATGTGTCTAGGCCGGCCCTGGAGCCCCATTGGAGCGTGCAGAAGCGACCGCTGTTCTTGTACGCTCTTTGTTGTCGATGGAGCTTCATTCATAAAACTCGACCAGGTCGTTTTTCTTGCCCGGGAAAATAAATTGAGGATGCAGGCTGGTCAGCTGCGGTGAGCGGGCCGTCGTATGGACTCAAACCTCGATACTATTTCGGTACATTTATTTTATTCAACTATAAATTAAACCACCTTCCGTGTCTTTGTCGTAATATTCGTGAATGAACACTCAAGACGAGGTTTTTTTAGTTTTTCTGTTTATGCAGCGCATAGCGGTCGATAGTCATTACTAGAAACTAACATGTAATTCTTTAACAATATTCGAGGATATTTACAAAAATAAGACGAATTAATTAGAAAGATAATAAAAGTAGGTACAGATAAAAAAATGTTTGGCTACCATCGGGACACGAACGATACACATTTTGCTATGTAAACCGTTTTAAATTGCGTAAAATTTGAGATTAATACCTACGTTGTTTTGTTTAAGTGATACGTTTCATGTTTAATTAAAAATGGATTGATTTATCCGGCGTCGGCGTCACCTAGCGTGTATTATTACTCCAAGGTTTTAAGTTTTATTGCATTATACTCGTATAAAGTTAATAGCTATTTGAAAATAGAGTAATACATAGATGTAGTCAGTATTTATACAAGTGGTGTTCATTTTTTTTATTTTAAAATGCGCGCCAAAAAATAAAACAAATTGAGAAAGTTTATATACTCATTCGAAAAAAAAATTCTGCTTGCACAAAAACAAGATATTGCTTTTATTTTATTTATTCAAAAACCTTCAAATGGAATGTCAAATAGACAAAAGTGAACATTTTCGACGTCTCCTATTCTCGACAATAATCAGGACCAGATGGTTTACATCCCAGAGGTGTTGGAAAACGGAGAATACATTGACTAATTTGTTTTATTTTTTGTTGTCCTCTATAATTCCCCTTATGTCCTCTATAGCTTCTAATCATTTTTTAACACCTACAACTTACGTTAAAACTCAATATCATTTACCCAAGACCACGTGTATGTAGGACTAACATTTTTGTATTCTTGAAAGGTTAACTGGGAAACCAAATATTTTTTCTGTATGTAGATTTTTTCTATTACATATCTTTCTAATTGGTAAATTTAATTTCTTTGGAAATTTATTTCATTTTGTTATAAAATATCTTTATCACGATTGCGCTAAAAACGCATCAATTTGTGCGTTATTTTTTCATTGCCAGTTTCACCGAATATTCAAATCTTTTTTTTTTAAAGAATCCAGGCGTAGGATCATTTAAAAATACATTTAGATATAATCAAAAGTGTAGAAATATTATACCTATACATTATTTAGTATTCGAGTTACTTCAAGAATATTATTTAATGAAAGAATATATGGTAAATCGACATGTATATATTCTTATGTAAATCAATTTTATTATTTCTCTTGGCAAGCAAACTTTTAACGTGCCACGAGCAACTGTCATAAACTGTTGTGGATATTAATTTCAAAATTAAGATGACGTATCAAAGTCAAACAAATCGAACAATTTAATTGAAACGAAAATTATCGGACCCAATATTGATCAGCAGTGGTGAATATTCATTTCTATGTTGAATTAAAAGTTAAAGTGAATGTTTTGACGCTATAGGTCTTTGCAGATCTTAAAAGTTAAAGTGAATGTTTGGACGCTATAGGTTTTTGCAAGTCAACAATAAGCCGAAAGGAGGTAAGCAAGTAACATTAATATGTATAAAGAAGATCGCACAGATCAATTTTATTGGTTTTGTGTACTGACAATGTACGTATGCAATTTTTTATCTGAAAATTTTGACGCTATCACTTCTTATCTTTTTGTTTTAAAGAAACTGTTTAGATATTTTTAAGACAAAGTACTATTTAAATATGAATGCGAGTAGCAAACTTAAAAATCTGACAAACAGTTTTAATTTCATAATTTAAAACTGTTTGTCAGATTTTAATGCCAATGGCCACGCAACGACCACTACGAGCCGTTCATAGTCCCATATAGCTGCCAGCAGGGCTAGGCAGCGAGAGCCGATTATTTAACTACTAGTATATATTTAATCCTAATTCTTGTATGTGATGTGAAATTTCTTCAGTTAAATTATTAATATAAAATGTTTATTTTAATGCTTTTAGAATATTTTAAGTAATATCACGGAGACAAAGTGTAAAATGAAATAACATTTTATTTGTGAAATTGCGATTTTACAGATCAATGTTCAGTGATAATTTAAAGAAATTTAGAAAATAAATGAAAAAATATAGTCATCACCAGGAATCGAGCCCAGATTTTTCGGATTCCCTAAAATATGGATTAATACCAATTAAGCAACCATAACCAAACCATACATTGTATACATATATTGGATAAAAAGAACGCAACATTTTTTCTACAAACGTTTCCAAATGAAACATATTTTTCCCGTTGAAAACCTTTGAGTAGTACGTGCTAGTTACGCCAGAGGTGTTTGTTATTCATTGTATTAACAGAAAAGGAAACTACTAAGATTAATGTTACTTAAATCTTATTTTGTTTGTAAAGATACGGTTTTTCAGAATATAGTTCCGGTAAAAAGATTTCAGATTTTTATTTAAAAATTAAAACTGTAAATATTTAATGTGCGCTTTTAGAAAAACTTAAAAAAATTATCCATTGAAATTTAAAATCAGATTTCATTGTAATATTTATGTTGCGATTAATTTGGAAATAAACTAAATTTATTTATTTTTCTTGACGTTTTGCTGCTGCTGGTCTGCGGTCATGCACACTTATAGTTTTTCCTTCAGTTGTCTGTCCATCTTTTCATTCTCACGTACAAAACATAATAATGCATAAAATTGTCTTGCACTGTCTGTGCACGTCTTGTACGAAATACCGCTAATCTAGACAGCTTACATTCTAGATTGCAATATTTTTTGACTTAATATGCATCTGTTACGACAGAAAACTAATAAATATTCCAGATTTCTGAAAACTATTAAACAGCCTTTGATACTTATACATTTTATGTAAGGTTAGGTATGCTGTACACAAGCCAATTATTAGGAATATTTCTTGAATGCGGACTCCCATTTTAGTAATAATGTGTTTGTTGCCAGTTAGAATATCAAAAATATCAAATATAACATTTTTTCATAGTATATTCATCCCCTTGCCTTTGGAGGTTTGAAAATCCAAATCCGAAAGCCTTGAAAACGCCTGCAAGTATAAAATAACTTCAAAGAATTTCAAAACAAAAGCATTTCAAACAAATTTTTATTAATCAAATAGAAAAGACATATAGATAAATCAAATTAATGAAAAAATATTTTAACTGCTACCGGGATTCGAAACAACGGACCTCCATTATATCCGGTGATGGCGCGTTATTCAATTTCGCAACTTCACAATAATAATGTGTTTTCTTTAATATATAGAAAAGCGTTTCATTTAATAGAATGTACTTCTTATTAAGATTTTAACTAGGATAAAATATGTACTCCTAAGATTTTGAAACCTCAATAATTATATTTACTCAATACAGATGGGTCCGCTAGTGAAAAATATGGGTCTGCTCTGTAATAAGTACTACAATGTAGTACTAAATTATACCGAAGCGCACACTTCACACGTTTGTAAGTGAACTGCACACTACAAACTACACACTTCAAACATCGCATTTCAAATTGCACACTTCAAACTGCATACTTCAAACTACTATTTAATTTATAATTGATAATCAATTAAGCGTTTTTGACTTCTATTTTATAACATTTTAGTTTTGATGAACAAAACAAAAAGAAGAAATATTTTTGTTATATTTTAACACAGAATATATTGAATCGGAGGCTTCACAAAAAGTTTTTTTTAAAAATAATACTCAGTCATCGTGGAGGTCCGACATTACAATACATGTATGTGTAATAAAATATTGACCTAAATTTTTATTTTAAAGTGGTTTATATGCCATTACTGCATAAATGTTGGGTACAATTTGAAAAGTGATATTGCACAACCTTACAGTAGATATAAAAACACAGGTTACAATTTTCGCTTCCTGTCTTGAGTTTTAAATGACAACTACTTATGAATCCCTTACGCTCCACACTTCTTTCGATCAACATATTACTCTAATTAGACCATGTAAGTACAGGACTACTTTTCAAAGATCGCCTTTTAAATAGCGAAATTTGTAAGTAAGTAAATCAAGTATTTACATGGGTAGTGATAAATATACCCCATTTATTTTAAGTATCTATAACTAATCACCGAATTAGGCCGACTGTTGTAAATCTACTCCTGGTCAATTTTGATTTTTGGGGTAGTAATTACCAAAATCTCAATCTTGTTATTTTCACAGCACGGCCGATTATCTATGTCGTTTTTTATAAATATCAAAATAATGGTATTTTTCTGCCGAATATTGTATGTAATTGTGTATTATTTATGTAATTTATTACCTTTTTTACTCATTAATTGTGGCGGTAACCGGGTCCACGACTGCTCGCATATTGTACCACCAACCTATCAGAAGGCACTGTTCGTGTTTTTGTTAACACAAATAATTAGGTGCACCTTTTTTCCCAACACCTCGATTGCCTCCGCAGAGCCGTTATGAATGGAGCGACTGCAGGGCTGGTTCCCCAATACTTAGCGCCCATCAATAAATTAAAAGTGCCGTGAAAGTATTACAAATTTTCTTGGAATTCTCTCTTTGGATTATTTATTATTTATTTCTCAGACACAAGGGCTATGTTTGCTTCTACGGAATATATAAATTTACAGTTATAACGGAGTCGAACGGACAGCGTTCTATCCGCTCGAGCTATTGGGTACACTTTCTCAGGGGCATGCGTTCAAATAAGGAGTAGTCCTCGGTGACGAGCTGGGTAAGCGCCTGGGACGGCGCCTTGTAGCATCGCGACCAACCCAGGATTCTGCTGCTGGGTCTCCAGACCAGGTTCTCCGTGGGTTGCTGTCCTCTCGTCGCTACTGGAGTAACTACAGATTCTTTTACCGGGTCCCCAGACTCGATACTCTGTTAGTTACGTTTTGTAAGGCAGCTAGCGAAGGTCAAAGGCTCGGACTTAAGATCTCTATACGATGTCTGTATTTGTACTGTATTCACAACTGCGCAAAACATACCAAAGCATTTTTGTTCTGTAGTATTTAAAGTACTTAAGGAAAAGATAAAATAAAACGAAATTATACTACTAATATCAACGATTCATTTTTCCGATCATGTATAATGTAAAAGTTTATTTGTAAGATTCGTTGATGTCATATTCATACAATTTAATAAAATAATGAAAATTATTCGATTGCTATGAAATATGACATATTTTTACATTGCGAAAAAAAGTCAGACGCTCTCGGCGGGTGTGCGGCCCGCGGCCCGCGGCCGGCCCTGGGAGCTAGTTAGGGAGAAGAGAATGGATTGCAGAGATCGACAGCCGAGACGTTGCCATTGTGAAGCCAGCCGTGTAAAAGGAAGTTTTTCAGTGAACAATGAACCGAGGCTAATGCTAGAAGAAGAATCGAGCCTGGATCGTAGAAGAATCGGGAACAATTAAGACGGAAAATAAAGAAGTCCCCTCATGCAGACACCTGACGCTGGTCGTGCGGCTGCGCAGAGCTGTGCCCGCTAACTAGTGACCAGTAACTAGCCATGTACCTAATAGCCTATTAGGTTACAATTTTTTTGGCTCTGATGAAATACTTTTATGTGGCCAGACTCGATTTTTCTTTTTCGTTGGGTAAAAAGTTTGAGCTTGGTCGCTGATGAAATTTATTTTTCATTGTCTACTTATAAGTCGCTTGACGACGGATAAATTGATTGTGATATTCGCTTCAATTGTTTTTGTTATCGAAATGATTGTAGATTGAATGTGTCTTATAAAGAGGATACGTTAAAAATTATTTTACATTTTGAGCCTATACAGAATCGATTAAACTGAAACATAAAGATGTAAATTTTAAGTATGCACTTACCTCATAGAGATATTCCAAATATTATATAATCAGTTTTCATTTCGTTTTGCAAATACGAATAATGTAATAAAATTGTTATAAAGTACAGTTATCAATATGAGTAATTCAATTTGTATAAATTTGTCGGAATACAGATTTTTGTCAATCTATTCAGATAGGACAGGGGGTCTCGTATTTTTTTGGTTGGGAAACGGGAACAAGCCTAGGATCGGAGATGTGTTTTGAATATCTTATGAATAATTTAAATTCACATTTTGACGTGTTATTTTGAAGTTTATATTGCACTGATTATATACTAACACGTTGAGTTAATTTAACACGACTATAGTTTCGACGTGTGTGCATTACAAAGTTCAATTTAGCTTAAATTAAAATTATCATGTCGCACCACAAAGTAACTGCCATATCAATTAATAATACGAGAGTGATTTTTCATTTTAATATGCCTATTATTACATTACCATAAATTAACATAATTAATAAAAATTTTGAAACATAAATGTTGATACGCTTTTTCACTTTGAAGGCATATATATTTTTTTAAATATTTGTTCATCTTTAATTTTGAAAAATTATCTACTTGATTTTGTTTGCTTTTATTATTCTTGTTTTCGCATCTAATTTGACATAAATGATTAAAATTGGGCCAATATTCGTTTAAATGAACACAAATAGAAATTTGAGAACAAACCTACACAAAAACTGCTCGTATTATTATGCCTTTGAGAAACTTAATCTTTGAGTTTGCAATATTCAAACTCTTTAACTCTCTTCATAACTCGTAAAAAATTAAAAGGTTTATTACATATTTTTCATAATTGCTTGTAAAGTCTGTAAACTTTACATAAAACCTTTGAAACACCGATCACGTGACCGTCCACGTAATCCATTCGCAATATGAAATATTACCTTTTTGATAAACGTGTAAATGCATTGTCATATATCGTGGCAAGGGAGGAATGAATGAAAACACTGTAAAATTAACCATCGATTTATTGATCAATGGTTAATTAACTATTCAATGTACAATGTCACTTAAAACGAATTAAACTTAAGGCTATTCTTTAAATTACACTATAGTAGTATTTCACTCGTAAATGAACACTTTATTATCACATATATACATGTATTTAACATTTTAATCGCTCTGATTTATTTCACCAATTAGGTACTTCGCTCGATTATTCTCTTTAATTATCGCTTCGATTCCTCTGCGACTGGCTACACTGGGCGTCGTCTTGCACGTACTTTGCACCGATTTTACACTGAATGAATTGTCAACACGACAACTCCCCGCGTGGCGGTATTTATATTCGAAAATACTGGTACTTTCGTACTTTCTAGATTATTCTAGTGTATAGTAGAAGCTGCTTCTCGGATTTTCTAGACATTTCTGGAGTTTTGTAGACCTTTCCCGAAGCTTTTAGATCACCCAAGATTGTTACCGGCCGTTCTTGGTGTTTCGATATCGTTATGACATTTACAGGAATTCGGACAGCGCGTAAATTCTTTTAAGCGTGCAATTCCGTGACAGTGTGACATATTATTGTGTATTATTTTAATTTAAAGTCGATTAGTTTCGATGCAACTGTATATTCTGTATATTCTGCAGGACGTACGAATACCAATGAGTTATCGATGGAAATATTTAAAAAAAAGAGGGCTCTAGAAGGAGTTTCTGGAAGTTTTTTGATTTTCAATATTTTCTGCCCGTGTATAGGTCATCCACTGAGAGCTTTTGTATGACTCATCTCATCAGCACCTTTTATGTATGATTTGACGTTCTTGATGGTATGGTAGTATCAAATGTATTTATTTATTCCCGTGTTTATCCAGGGACTGGAGCCTCATTCCTGGATATCAGCAAGTTTATTATAGTTCCACAGCACAATAGTAAGTATTTGAAAATTGTAAGAGTATTGTTTATGTATTTAAAGAACCCAATATTTTATTGTTCGAAGAATATTTTTTCTTCTGAATGAAGGCTTGAACTTTGCGGTGACATTGTTATTAAAATAAAACACAAATAACTTTGTTTTCACCACTTTTTAGGTTATACAATCTACATGTTTCGAGAACAATGTTCCATTCTTCAGGATCGTCTGTGTACTAAAATCTAAAAAGATAAACTATACAAGTGTGTTATGGTGAAGGGTTGGCGAGGGGAGGGGGGGGGGGTCGGAGCTGTTAATTATGAAATGTCATCTCAAGGGGATGGAATCTTAAGTGGAAAAATATTCACACACACACACACAAAGGGTTGTGCACAAATTTAGTCTGGTTATTTATTACATTTGAATTTATATTGACACTTTTCTTAATTTCGAGTATTTCTAAATTATTTATTTGTGGGATCTTATAAATAATATGTAAAAAATTTAAACCTGCATTTAAATTAAATGTATGGTCATATTTTATTAAATGTTTTGCAAAATCAGACTCAACATTGTTAGTTAAACCTTTGATGTGTTCTTTAACCCAATATTTATTTTTAATGAAATTAAAGATTAATTTTATTTAAATAAATATCATTTTAAATAAAAGTTCATTAAAAATAAGGTAAGAATATTAAAGTCTCACCCTTTCATCACTATATAAAAATTACGTTTATATAAGAATTGTTCACTTACATATTTAAAAAATAATTAAATTAACATTTTATAAAGTAATTTTCAACTAATTAGCCTGAAAATAATGGTTATTCTAAAAAGTTTTTCTTTTTAGAATTTCCGTAATATTTTTCAGAAAAGTGACGTGCAGAAAAATGGTAGTTTCGTAATGTTTGCATTAAAGAATACATAATTTTAACATGTTTTTGCTTTATTCATTTCTCGATTATATTGCTGTAGTCAAGGACACTGAAGACCTTTAAATTGACCAACTTGTTTGAAAAGTTTATTCGAGCACGTTATTTTTCACAGGAGTGTAAATATTACACTTGGTTAGCTTTTACTCCTGCAATATTTTTTATGCAGGTATGTTCTAAGAACACAGGTACTGGATTTTGTCCCCAGAGGGATGATTAATTAATTGATATGAATTATAGAAGTCTCACAGACGAAACTATGAGAAAAAAATATGAGAAACGTTCTTGATATTAATTAAGAATATGTTATTAGAAAATACCTTCATGTAAAAATATTGGTATATAAAAGGAGTTAAAAATTTTAAAATACTGATTTTCAGGCGTTTTCTAGTACATATGTTAAAATAATTCGTAAGAATTTCAAGTACATGTTAAAAAGTATATTGCTTATTAATCCAATTAAAATATATACGTTTATATACGAAAATCTATCTAGGTCATGAGAAAATGCTAAATATGTCTCTAGCATAGTCCATTTAGGTAAAGATTCTCAGATTTGAATATAGATATATATATAGAACTTTAAAAAAAAATCATAATTTGTGGATGTTCCTACGATGGAATTTGTGAAGTGATCTCTTAAGCCAGCTCACGCATGTTTTTTAGCCCTAGGCCATCGTATAAAAGACTTCCACATACGTTTCTCATATTCGTCTTCGAGCTTCGTCTCTGAGAGACTTCTATAATTTTTCTTAATTTTTACTCCTACGTTTATTAACGTTTTAACGTTGAATATCAAACGTTCTTATTCTTTGTCTTCTTCATCACAATCGTGCCGGTAGCTCATCGCTTGTACAGCACTCTTCCACCGCTCTGTGTCTTGCTTCTTCTTCTTCTTGTGCCCTATCCGTTCACCGGACGTTGGCTGTCGTGGTGGCTATCATCACTTTATTTACTGCGGTCCCGAATAGCTTTACAGTAGACTGGCCAAACCAGTCTCAGTTTTCAGTTTCAGTCAAGTTTTCAGTCGCAACGTTCTCCTTCTCCAGGGCCCCGACTTCCGGCAATCTTTTCCTGCATTGTGACGTGCGAGAATACTGGAGGACTCATCACACGTCAGAGATATAAATTTTTTCATATTTTTATTATTTTAATTACTTATTATTCTTTATTTAACCGAACCACAACATCTTTATTCGTATCATATTGTCGCGTGTCGTAGCTACGGGAGGAATTAATGAAAATGATGAAATTTATTAATTACTGATTAACTAATTATTTGATATGCAAAGTCCCTTACATTTAACGCTATTTTTTAAACTAAACTGTTTCGTAATTTATCACTCGTAAATAGACACTCTATTATCGCTTGAACACTTTATTCAATATTCATTAGAACAGCTACGTAAGAACTTTTCTAAATTTTTTGCTGTAGAATTATCGCTCAGTTGATTACCCTGGCCTCTGCAGCTCGCGGCTGCTTTCGCTTCTGTTTCGCTGTCAAGCGCGCTAAAATAACAACCAACTCGCGCGGGACTTGACCCGTATTTATATCTGGCCAATGCTGGTATCGAACCATCTAGGCGTTCCCAGTGTTAGTGAGAACTTTCTCATGGCTTACAGGTTTTTATAGATTTATTCGATTCTTCCCGAAGGCTGTAGATTACGCTAGGCCGTTCGTCTTCGATAGTGTTGTGACCAATTCATATAACTGTCACTTGACAGGAGCGCGTGATTCTTTCTAGCCTCGTTACAATATATTCGTATCATATATCATGTCCATCCAGATTATTTTGATTTTTCTTCTGTACATCCATATCGAATACTGTGCCTGGTACTTCAAGTTTGCTTCGCAGTTCCTCTGCATTTGCCTATCCCGTGTTCTTCTTGGTCATTCTTCTTATTTCTGACACTGACGAGAAAATCTGTAGATGCGGTCTGTGTCTTCCACGAAGAGGGCATTTTCAAGGCTATTTAGCTGAGATTTTTCTTGTAAAGCACATTTACTTATTTATTTAATAATATTTTTATATTTATGCATACTCTTTTTATGTCTGTCTGTTTTGTATGTAAATCAACATCGTTTGACAGATCTGACCCAAATTTTGCAAACGTATTTTTTAGGACCCGGCGGGAAACATAGGCGACATTTCCCCCTAAATCTTTAAATGGGCATGATTTACAATAATATTTAAAATATGTTGTATTTTAACTTTGTAATACACACACAATATGAGTTATTAATTACTACTATAGTTTCGAGAGTAGCAGTCCCTCTCATTATCGGGTATAGATAAAAACTATACCTATAATTACCTATACCTGTGGTAAGAGCGTAGGTTCGTATCCTACTGGCTGCGCCAAGTGCGATATTTTCTCACTTTGGGAATATGGGGTTTTGTTTATTAATTAATCTCATATTGTGTGGGTATTACAAAATTAAAATAAATTATATTTTAAATTATAATGTTGCACCACGAAGTATCTGTCAAATCTTTCAACGATACAATAAAATTGATTAATTTATTATTTTATTTTTATTACTTTCTTTGATTAAATACTATTTTTGGTTAATTTATTTTTTACCTTAATATAGGAATCTGAAATGCAATTTTTTGCCTATTTTATTTTTACTGGTAGTCTGTTATTAAATTATAAAATAACGGATCTTTGTGCAGTTTTAGTGGTCGGTGATAAGTAATTTTTATTTTTATATTCTCGTGGGCTAACAACTGTCATGTGTTTTATATATTTTATAATTTTTTTGCATATATTTACCACATTGCCGGAACATCAAATTGTTTCAATATTTATTTTGAGCTGGGTCGAATTGGCATTTTAAGTATTACTTTTATTTTAGGCTTTTCACTTTGCTATAAAAGTTGTTTAACATGTGTTTAAGCTGCACCTCCCTATCTGACAGTTTATCCTCCCCCCAGGGGAGGAATTTCATGGGAATAAACATGACGCGGTTATTTTTTCCGCAATTCTATAAATAGGTGTTATTAAAAAAGTTAAAATAATTAATAACATCCCCGTAAAAAAATCACCCAATTTTTACCTAATCTTCAGATTCCCAGGGTGGTGTAACTTGATAATTGAAGAGAAAATATAAATAAACAATAAAACTATTAAACATATGATTCCGTTTTTATTCCACAAAACTTAAAACAGTCAAATTTGCTGCAAATAAAAATGTATTATTTATGCTTTACGTTATTTCAAAATACACTGGAAACAAATGGAATGAAAAAATACAAAATGCGGCGCAACAGGTAGGCACGTGTTGTAGAATGTTGAGTGCATTGCAATGCAAGCAGATAACGGTGGGGTACCTATTGCCTTTTCACATTTAACTGCAGAATGCATTATTTTAGGTATGCGTGCCGCTGCACAACTGGTCCAGGCACCACACCCAGAGTAATCAGCAGCGCCGCGGAACAGAGACGATGTCCCACTACAGATGAATGCTGTAATTCAATTTGTCTGTTACGCATACCGCCACTTTGTAGCAGGTTGAATTACTTATACAATATATACAGTGTATGTATGCACATTTGTAAATATATTTTGAAAATTTGGTTAGTAGGCAATTAGACACAGTTTATTTAATAGGTGTTTTTTTATATCATTTGTGGAATGAAAACATTATTTTGTTGTTTACCACAACTTTTATTTAACGCGAGTAATTTGTCGACACCGCCCCATTGCAGACAGTGCAGACTAATTTCACGATATATTATTTTTTAAATGTTTATCAATTGAATTATCTGCATATTTACAAACCGGAATGTGGGATTATGACAAGATATATATAAGTCGAACAAGCAAATCAATAAAAACTAGATTTGAAGAACACAAAACGTGTCTCACTTATAGTACCTACATAACTTTTCAGAATATCTCAACATATTATAGAAAAGAACCATTAATTTAACAATACAAATAAATAGACACTTAATAGACATACCGTCTAAAACAAAACAATTTAAAAACACTTCAATTTGATATAAACTTGAATGCACCAAACAATATCTTCAATAATCAAATACAGCCCCCACTTCACCCCTACTCACTATGTTCCTTCTCTCTCGCCACCTAGATACTAGATATCTTCTCCTCTTCCACTGGACCCGCAAGCCACACAGCAAACGCACACTCCCACACACTTCAGTCTTTGATCACCGGAAGAAAGAAACAGATGTTTCTGAAAATGTAGTGATATGCTCGCATTAAAAATAATGGAAAGCAGCAAAATAGTGTTTGCAATAATGATTATTTAAAATGGATTTCCACAAAGCGAACGCCTCCACATTTGAAGAAATGTTTTTTCGGATATAATATTTATTTAATTATTAATAATATGTTAGGCTATTTAAGGTGTTCCTTTGCATTTATAAAATTAAAATGCAACCAAAAAATGTGTAACGCTTTGTTATTTCCTACCATCTTTCTCAGGTTATCACTGTTAGTTTAAATTTTGACCTGATGATATTTGGCAGGTGTTTTGATATTTTTTATAAAAACTTTACGCGTAGGTTCTTAAAATTTTCTTTTTTTAAAATCTAAAATACAAAATAACAAAAAAATACATACTTCCCTCTGTTCTTCCTTTGAATATTATTTTTTATTAATGTATTGTTTATATACTCACTATGGGTCATAACTCAATTAGGTTAGGTTAAGTTAGATTACCTGCGTGTACGTATTATTAATCGTTTATACTCACATAGGTAGGTATTTTCTATTATCGTCATTATCGTTTCATTTTAGTGGTGCGGACTTTGTTCCTAAATCTGTATAACTACTAAGCTAAACACATCCAATGCATCCATTTTCCAACGACACAACTAGTTATTTAAACTGCAAATCCCAGTGATTCGGTTATTATGACCGATTTTGTGATGAAATAATAATCTATATCAAAATGTGTACATAATATCACGTAATTTTAAAATAATAAAATGATATTAAAATGGTGTTACACGTAGGCACTTGCCTAGATATGAAAAATATTCTGCTGTGGTCCTTCCATTTAAAAAAAATGAACCACAGATCTGTGCGTATCCAACTAACATAGATACATATTCCCCATGTATTCAGTAATTATAAGGGAATTATTTGAATGTCATCATAGTATTATGTTTTTAAAATTGTGATTTCACAGTAATAGTTTATTACCTAACGTGTTCTACTCATTTTTTTGGGGACTCATTACCATATAAAGTTAATAGCTACTTAAATGTGGAAATAATAAAACACGATTTTTTTAAACTGGTTTTTCTTTTTTGTTGTAAATGAAGCTATATGCACACAAGACTCTATCAATGCAAGTTTGTCCTTACCTCAGTATGGCTAGCTATTCAATTGAGTCATATCATCTAAAAATTCGGCGGCCCTCGTAGCCCTTGTGGGCATGTCACTAGTTTTCAACACCGAGGGTTCCGGGTTCGATTCCTGGTGATGTCACAATCAATATATGTGATTTACTCGAGCCTGGGTGTTTTTTGATGTGTTTTCCTTCTGTAATTGGGCCTCCTGGCCTGTTGAAATGTAAAAAAAACAACATTGTGAACTCAATATTTATATTGACATGTGCGGTTTAGGAAACTATATTGATACTAATTTACATAAATATGACATTTATAAACCTACGACTATCAATTTCGATAACATCATTCTTGTAAATACCGCGATGAGAATTATAACAAAAGTTTATTAAAAATTATCATTTTTAGTGCTATACAGGATGTAACAGAGCTAGTCCACAATACTTTTCAGGTGGATTCCTGCCTCGATTATGAGTCGAAAATGTTCATACAAACCATGACTTAATATCAATGGTTATGGATTTGTGCAACATCAAAGTTTGCATTTTTTCTCTCAATATTACTGACATTTTTTTCTGAAGTTTTTACAAAACGTTGAAGATCATTACACTTACTTATTTTTTCGTTTCGATTAAAATTAAATAAAATAATAAAAACCCTGAAAAAATTCCAATTGAAATTGGAAGGCTTTTATTTTATTTGACTTGTATTAAAGGGGATGATTTTTTCATATTGGATATAAGTTATTGTAATGATACTCCCACGTTTTACAAAAAATATGTCAGAAATATTGAAAAAAAAATCAAACTTTGATGTCGCACATCTCCTTAACTATTGATATTAGGTTATGGTTGTTTGAACATTTTCGACTCATAATTAAGGCGGTAATCTACCTGTAAAGTACTGTGGACTAGCTTTGTTACATACACCTTGTATATATAATGTAACATAACGTTATAACAACAACAAATAGTTCTCTAATAATTTCTTACGTAAAATATATTAACTCCGTATAACATTCCTTGTACTCCTTATTCAGTAATTCAATTAACGACAAGGACCATTGTAGCCCGAGGTTGATATGACCAACTAGGTATTTGAATTAATTTTCAATCGATATGTTTTATGATTTTAATTTCGTGATACGTGTTCTAAGTGGCGAGGCTTACCGCTCCGGGGTAGTTAATAATATACGATTTATGAACTGGTTTAAACAAACTTCGAATTGTTATTGCGTTACCAACTTGTCCTACTGTTTGATAAATATTAAATGGCATTTATTTAAGAATACCTATTTCTGTTACTATGTTATGCTATGTCGTATTATGATTGTAATGAAATTGCAATGCAGGAAATATTTTTTTCATCGTGTTTTCCGATCTGCATATATCCTGTACTTCAAATTTAATCTAAGAGTCAAATTTTTTTGGTTTTCACAAGTTTCTTAACATTTTTAACGAATAAAATATTTAACTTACAAATTTTCATGAATAAAAATTATGAATTTTGTATATATTATTGAGATGTCCCAAAGTATGATGGGCCCTGCAATGGTATCTGTAACGTCGACCAGAAAGGTCGTAGAAACACGGCAGAATATTTCAGAATACGTACGCCAGTACATTAAATAAATTAACACGTTTTAATATCTTATGGTATAAACTGAACTTTTAAAATATAATAAATTCTATAAAAATACCAGTAAAATTGATTACAGGACATCAGGGTTTACCTAATTCTAGTTATAAATAAATATCTGTTTAATTTCACAAGTGTTTTCATTCAAATTCCTAATTATTGAAATAATTTCACAATGAGCTCTTTTGCAGTAAAATAGCAACTTTTTTTTTTAAGTAAAACACTAATCAGATTTTTTTAAATAATTTGATATGTCAACGTTATACACTTTCTTAATTTATGAAGAGTCGAAGTTAAGCAATAAAAAAAATTAACTCATGATTTGGGATAAAATGTATTTTTTGTCGCGTAACAAAAATTATAATCGTAGAATGTAGAATTTTGAAGATGTGGCACTGGAAAAACTGATCTAAGGTGCCGATTTTCACGAAAATCATAAACGTTTTAATATCTCAAAGTATTTTTTTTTATAAAATCATATTTTGTTATTCTGATCAGTCATCAGTTGGCCTACCAAGTTGACCCCCAAGGGATGACTTTAATTTTTGAAACAGCCTGTATACTGGCACCAGTAGATTTAAAATTTTAAATATATAAATTCTTTATAAATTTTAAGATGATTTTGATAAATACTCTCTATTGCCTAGGATGTCTTGACACAATATTCGAAAAATTTCATTACTCTTTCTTTGATCATCGCCAGGAGACCACAGAAACGCCATCGTCAAATAGATTTGTGTATATATTGACGGTCTCTATGTGTACTTTCTGTCGAATCTGCGAAAATTCTTTTTTCGTTTTTTAACTTAAATCTTAAATCAATACGGACTTTTCGGACGACTTAAAAAAATTTGGATTATCTGTTTAATTAATCTGTTGGATTATCTAACAAATTTGATAGTTTCAAAAACAGCATATAATAAATAAATATTTAACTTTTTTACACACATTCCGAAAATATAGGATTGTTAAATTGAGTTGTTTAAAATACTAGAACGAAAATCGAATTTTCGTAGATTCGACAGTATACCAGTAGGGACCTTCGATAAGTGTGTGTACTACTTACGTATAGATTTTCCTGCATGTAGATAGATAGATAACTACGCCGTATTTGCATTCCACTGCGATCAACGTGCATGAACGTATGTGAATTAAAATACTCTTTTATAACTTTATACGGATTCTTGCCATTCATAATAATAATTGTATTGCTGTCTTGATGAGATACATCTTGAGACAGATTAAAATTGAATAATTTTGTTTTTAGTGTGGTGGTAGATTAGCAGCACTGATTAGTACTAATCTTTATACTCAGTTTACCATAGAGTGTTTCAGAACCAAGATATATAATATATCGTCAGCAAATGGGAAAATTGACCAAGTAAAATTTATGAGATATTCAATTTTAATTACTCTGTCGTTACTCCAGAAGAAATATTTTATTAAAAAAAAAAATAGTCAACGTATTCCGCAGAATAAAAATTTTGATATTGATCAAGTAAGTAAGTCTATGATCATATGAGCATACGCTGCATGAAAACGAGCATATAAAATATGTACAATTTAAGTCACATATCGAATTACAATGTTGCTATATGGATGCACAAGACATTTAAAATAAATCTATGAGTTTGTATCTAACCAAAAACTTTTCCTAGAATGCTAACGATTCACGATATATATAAATTTATATTTATATTTTGAGTGCCGAACTTGTTCGATATTACTTTATGTCGATAAGTTGATTAACTATTTCCAATTTGTACAAAGTGAATACAAAATAGGACGAATTTCCGTAAGATGAAAAGAATAATAAATATACAGCAGGTAATCGTTATCATGTCTATATTTTAAATATTTTTACGGTGTCACAGTGGTAATTTTTATTTTTATTTGGTGAGTATGTTTTTTGTTTTTGTTTAAACAAATTTAAAGTACACCTACCTAGTTCATTGGCCCCACAATCGTTTGACATACTATGTAGAGCAAGGAAACTCAGATGCAACGCCGATGATAAAATATCGAATTCCTAAACAATTGCGCAGTGCGCAGATATATATTATTTTATAATGAATGCAAACTCGCACTAACATATGCGTTGGCAGCGGACTAACCGGTCCGGGCCGCGGCGATATGGAGCGCCGGACAGTGATTCAGGGCTCACGCTTCTTAAATTATTGGCTATCAAATCAAGAGCCGTGTCACCCGCCGCGAGACAGCCGTGCCCGTGATAAGGGGAATTAGCATACGTCGCGAATCGTGAACTATGGAATTCGTACAACATTCTAACGCCATGTACAGCAGTTCTCGCATTCTTGAAAGTGTTCGCATTCACATGTCCGCGCGAACTTCTCCACGCTGCGAATGACACGATCATTTAACAATACGTGAGTACCTTCGCCTGGTTTAAGGTACAGATACACATGCTTCTTTACTGGCATGCTAATGAGCATGCCACTAATAAGCACGCCCTAACAACTGTACACACTTGCTCATTACTGGCATGCTTATTAGTGGCATGCTCATAAATAAGCATGCCCAAAGCTAACAATCAAACACACATGCTTATTAGTGGCATGCTCTTGTCATAGAATAGAGACGCTCTTGTTCAAAATGGAAACTTTGCAAACTGAAATAGAAAATTCAAGTGAACTAATAAATCAAAAAAGTTCCCGAGTTTCCATCCGCACATTTTTGATTTTAGTTTGCCTATTAATAAAGTTTCGTAAACATTATTTCTCACTATATTATTTTTACACAACGGTGACCGAGTATTCCACAGACATTCGTGATTCATATAATAAGTCACGAAAAGTAATGTTTTATCATCTCCCCAACGCGCCATATTTGTTTCATCTGTCGTGGACTGAGAAGATCGCATTGATAATACTAGCCGCGAAGCCCGCGAATGACATAAGCATGCTCATAAATAAGCAAGTCTGTTCACACATGCTCCAAACATACCCCTTCTCTATGGTGAATGACAGTGGCATGCTCATTTCTAGCAATGTGCGTACACACATGCCACTAATAAGCATGCCACTGTCAAAGTCGATACTGCGCATGCTCACGTGCCACTAAATTAGCATGTGTATCAGACGCCTTATGCGCGACTCTCGGCTTATATGCAGGAAGTCGGGAATTAGATCGCTCTTATGCGTGCGTTATTTACGACGTCCACTGGTGCTTGTCTATTTTCTAGACTTAATGTTTAATTAGGTACTTGTGTCTCGGGCGTTCTATGTCAACTGTTACGTTCGCTGATGTTTTGCATGTGCAGATATACCTACCTTATCCGCAATAATCGCGAATGAGTAAAGTTTGAGAGTGTCGTGACGCGTGGGTAGATGTGTATGTCAATTCGTGTACGTATTTACCCGATCGCGAGTAACGGGCACGGAGGTTCTAATGAACTGAAGAGGCGTTTATGGTAGGCATGAGAAGATTTGCGGTTGAAATTTAAATTAAGTTGAATGAAATATCAGAAACGTGGATTGCGTCTAATAGATTGTCTAATAAATTGTAAATTCTATTATAGGTTGTTGATATATCTATGTGAAATACATATATAAATATGTTGAATGATTTTGAAATACATAACAATGCTACAATTTCGATTCACCCATCATTTTTAGGGGTACCTAAACTATCAAAATAAAAATTAAATATAAAATAAATAACTGAAAGTAAAGTGTGATATTCCTCTCCACATTGAGTAAATAAATGTCTGCACACGATTCGTGAGATAGATTTCCGGTCTTCCATGTAAATTACAAATATCATTTTCGCAGCGCGTAAACCCCCTGTCACAAAAAGTTTACGCAATAAATCTTCTTCTTATTTCTTCCTTCATACCTTTATTGACATGTAATGGCTTCAATTAGATAGATGGGATGGGGTCTTAATGCACGTCGTATCCTAGATCTTAAGATCTCGTAACCTAGACGCGATCTCGTAACCCACCCATCGTCGAAAGTCTTTCATCCAAAGGTAGTACTCGGGATAGTTTTATTTCCTAAGCTATCATATTAATGCATACTGTTACGTGGCGTGGCTCGCTCGAAAAATGAAATGGCACAACTCGTAAAATAAATCTTTTATTATCGCTTGTACATTATCTCTAACATTTTACAATCGCTCGCAACGCAATACTGTTTTTTTTATTCAAACACAAAAGAACAGCTCTCTTTTGTTTTTCTACTCAGGTAAGAACCCTTCCATTTCTTCGCTATTTATTTAATCATGTTAGTTCTTATTTCAACCACTGGGCATACCGGCCCGCCATTCTGCGCATGTGACACTTTTCTATGGAACTGTCAAATGTCAACGAACAGCTCGTTACAATACTATGGCCGAAAAATTGTAAGAATATTTTATTTCCTACCGCAGATAGGACACGCCATCGGATTTATTGAAAAATTGAGGCACTCATGCATCATGCTGTCGACAAAGTCATTCTTCCTCAACATCCAAAGCACACAATGAAAGAAATACACCTACATACAATATAGCGTTCATGTTGCTATCGCTCAACATCTAAATGCTTAAATCTAAAGATTGAAAAAAAAACAAATATTTTTTTTATCCTAAATTCTTATGTTATTTCTTCTCGTTTCTTCTATCTTTATTCTCTCCCCTTTCGTTCTGACATCAGTAAACGTAAATTGCGTCTTACCGTATGTGGGTTTTCCTTTACATTCCTAGTAATTTTCAAAAAATCAACGTTTTTATTTACTAGCTGTAACCCGTCAAAAATGACGGATCATTGTTCGGGTTTGCTGGCCTGGGGTTCAAGCCCCGTCTCCGGCCGTTTAATTTGTTTTTTAGCCGTGAATTTGAACGAAATTATGGACGTTACAAAAAGTTACGGGGACAGAGAACGAAGTTATTATGTTTGATTTATTAAGGAATCTTAACAGTTTCAATCATCATAATGTTAGTTAGAGCCCAGTGTAAACCAATTACGAAGACTCACAGATATTAAAGGGTAGTAAATTAATTATTATGTTGGAAAAGATAATATTAGAAAGCTTAGATTTATTATAGTAAGCAAAAAATAATATTAAAATAAAATAATGGTAATAAATGAAGAAATTAGTTAAATCAATGAGTATTCGTAGTAAGTAATACGGGAATAGGGATGGGGGAAAAAGGTGAGCAGGTAGGAGTCAGAGTAGAGGTGGAGGAAGAAAAGATTGGATGCAGTGAGTGATTTTACTCAAAGCACTGTTTTAACTTCTAGAAATATTGATTTTTACATGTAATTCTTCGATTAAAATTTTCGTAAAAGGCAACACTTATGCCAAGAATGACACGCGCGTATGTAAAATACGATTCTGGACCACGTGTAGGTGTCTGCCTACCTCTGCGGAGACCCGTCGTCACGGAAAGCCGTTCAATTTTCACGCATTTAGCAGCTCGCATTGATTACTTTCACTGTGAAAGTTGTATTAATCTCGCGCCAATAAAACGCGATGCAATTTTCTGCATCCGACGCTTAAAATTGACTTGCATCAAGTCCTACACACGGCGAACAAAATAAATATGAAGTGTTTATTAGTGGCGATGGAATAAATAGGTTTTGCGTATAAAATACGCCGCTCTTAAGTGGATTTGCATACGCGCTGCCCGCATACTAGATCGGCAGGTAGCACTCGCCGCGCCTGCAGTCTGCAGCCTGGCCGTGCAGCCTGGCCATGCAGGTTCGGGTCAGTGCATCCGAGACCATTAGGACCGGGGCAGGAGGTGGGCGCAGGAGACTGATTAATACAGATTGTATGCATTACTAAGTGACGCAGGAGTTCTTAAATGGAACACACTGAAACAGGGGTTTTCAGGATTTCGAAAACGCTAGTTAAATTTGTCTTTGAGACGTACTGTAACAGACCTAATATTTCTTTATAGGATCGTAAATAGTTTGATTGATTGCCTCCAGATTATTAGTCTGATCGACTTATATGCTCCATCGAGGTCATCAAGACACAGTGCATTGTTCTATCATAGTGGAAATGTCAGAACCAATGCATTAGCAAACTGTGTAATTCCCAGGTTACACTCATTAGGGAATGAACATGCACAGGCGGCTGACATTTTTGCTGATAGTCTAACTGTTTATAGGACAAAGCTGATACAATTGTTTACATCCCAACGAAATGGAAATGGACAATAAATCTTTCTATTTTACCTTTAACTATTATTATTTGTACCTTTAACTTTATTATTATTTTATCTTATGTTTTTATGTTTTTCTTATGTTTTTCTGTATTATTATTATTATTACATTTTAACTATTATTATTGTAACTTTTAACTGTATTATTATTTTAACTGTCTTATGTTATTTTAAAAAAAAATTATTCTATATATAATAAATAAATAAATAAATTATTTATTTATTTATTTATTTACGCCCGAGGGGCTTTTACAACACCAGTAAATATTTGAAAACAAAATAAAAACAGTCAACAAAAGGTAATTGAAAAAATTGATAAATAATTAACTTAATGCAAGTAAGAAAACATACATGGTTACTATACATATAAAAAATACAATACATATATCTACATGTACTCGAGTACATACATACAAAAATTTGAGTAAGTGTGATATCTGCGATAGGTGAAATAAAAATATAGTTGGGATTGTCTAATAAAATTGTAGTTGTAATAATTGAAATTGTAGTTGGGATTATCTAATGGAATATGTGACTTGTAGTGTAGGAATCTAAGAAATTATTTATTTGTGATTGGATTATGAATTCAGGACGTGAGGGTGTAGAGCTTTTATTAGGGAATCTTTATATTGTGCTAAATTGGAATTGAAAATGTCAAAGATATGCGCATAGGTATTGCCTAGCCTGTGCAGTCTGGGTACAAGAGAATTAAAATGTGTGTTGGTTCTTGTGTTCTTACAATGAAATAGTGTAGGTATTCGTGTAGCTCTTTCAGGCGCATGCAACATAAACATAAACATTGCGTAAAAAAATAAATAAAAAGATTGCGAATAATTTGAAATTCTTTATTATGAAAAAATTCTTGTAATATTTTTTAAAGTGTATATATGAAGTGTATCCTCCGTCAGCCTTATTTATTTACTTACCATCACGCCGTTTCCCCGCATGAGTAGGCAGATAGGATAGAGCGCTACACTCTTCTGTCTTGATACACAACTCTCGCTTCAATCACATTCATCCTTGCATACAAGCTCGATGATTTTTGAGACTCCTAACAGGACCGTCTTCCAGTATCTGTTAAATCTGGTTATGCCACGTCTTCCGCGGTCGTTCTTTCTTTCAAGCGCCGTCAACACTTCTGTCATATATTTTTCTTACCATTCTTTCCTCTTTCATTAGCTCAACATGTCCAAACCATCTGAGAAACCCTTTTTCTGTACTCTACTTCATTATTTATTCTACCATATATGAATTTCTGACATATTCCGACTTATTTTTGAAAAATATTTCTGTAACAAAATTTCCGTACTCCGTTCATCTGGCGCCAAATATGTTGTTGAATACAACAATACAAATGTCTACCTAGCGTGAATCGGTTACATAATTTTGCCCTTTCTCGCATAGATATTGCGTTACATTGACGTGTATTATAGTATACGACACTTTTTTTAAATCGCCACGACCACAACATATAAAATATAAAATTGAATATCCATAAAAAGTTTGGACATGTCTGAAGAAAGCGCAACTCAGGAGTCTACTGTCCAAGTAATGAGCCAATACAAATCAGAGTACGTACTCAGTACAGTGGGTACATAACACAGAGTGGCAGCACGCGATACAACTGGTTTACATAACCGCTGATGTTTATCATATTAAATTGCGACTGTTATGATATTTATACATACGATTGATGCATTCCTTGATTAAAACATTTCGCGAAAAAAGCTTCCATTGCTATAAAACTACCTATAATACATTTTAAAAAATAAATTTAAAATTAATAACAGTATTTGTCCACTGTAGGATTATTATTTAATTAAAGTAAATTATAGATGTCTCACAGAGATGAAGCTATTTATATAAAAAAAAAGTGTATGGAAGTCTTTGATACGTCGGCCCAGGGCTTACAAAGTGTACGAGCTGGCCTAAATGATCACTCTGCAACGTTCACCAATTCCATTGTAAGATCATCCACACATTATCAAATTTTCAAATTTTCAAAAGTTGATAATGTGTTCCAAATCGAAACCTTCCATACAATTGAAGAGGCTATTCTAGAAACATCTGTAGTCCTTCTCAGGAAATAGTATACATAGATTTCGTAGCTTGTAATGGTACCTCTAACGTTGCATTGTGTAGAGTGATCATTTAAGTCAGCTCAAACAGGTTGTAAGCCCCGGGCCATCGTACAAAAGACTCTCATACACGTTTCTCATATAAATATTTTAGTCTCTCTGTGAGACTTCTATTATTTATTTTATTTAAAATTAATAATTTAAAATGCATTTGCTTCCATGTCGTTACATGGAAGCAAATGCAAATGCGAATGGAAGCAAGGCTTCGTTTAAGAATTTTAACGTGATAATTTGTAATTAACACTAGTCGGTCGGCACAAGTCCGGAAGGAATTTATAATTCAATTACAAATTCCAATACCTTAACTCGTCTTCTCGTGTTTTTCTTGAAAATTACTTCCTTCTAGTTGGTCTTTTTCAGATTAATGTTTACACTTAGCATACCTATATTTACAAGGATATCATAAAATAATCAATACTTTAAAAATCAAATATGTTTTTTTTTCGTTCTACGATAATTGTTTTTTTCAAATAAATGGACGATCGTTTCTACCGTCTAGGCCATTATAACTAACTAACTAACTAACTAACTAAATAACTAACCATCACGCCGTTTCTCCGCAGGGGTAGGCAGAGAGGATTTAATGCCACACTCTTCTACCCTGGCACACCACTTTTGCTTCGGCCACATTCATACATCTTCTCAAACAAGTTCTACGGTTGTTGTGGCTTTTAACGGGGCCATCCTCAAACACTTGTTGTATCTGATCGTGCCAGGTCTTTCGCGGACGCCCTCTATTCCTGTTGCCTTCAAAACTCGCCTCATATATTTTCTTAACCATCCTTTCCTCGTTCATAACTTCCACATGACCAAACCAGTCAGCATTGCACTCACGTCTAATTTGTTCATTCCTTACTCTATTGACCAAAGATTTTCCACACAAGCGTGTTAGTGACCGCATTTCTACAGCATTCAGTCTACTTTCATTCCTCTTTTGCCAATTCCAGGCTTCACTTCCATACATTAGGGTTAGCACTAGAACGCTATTATGTACCACTAGTCTTGCTTCCTTTGACAGATTCTGATAAATTGCAATTGATAAAAACATACAAAGTGTGGTGAGTTTGTATACATAAATTTATTATAATGTCAAGTATAATTATTACATATTAGGTATTTAACAATATAACTTAATAATGTGTAATGCTATTTAAAGATCTATTCCAACCCTTAATTGATAATGATGGAAATACCAATGATAATATAATACATAAAATTGAAATATATAAGTTTTTTTTAGAAGGTTTTTATCATTTTATTTAAGTTGTATTGAAGCAAATGAATTTTTCATAATCGATATAAGTTACTGTAATGATAGTTCAACTTTTTGAAATAAATAAGTCAGAAATATTGAAAAAAAAAGATGCAAACTTTGATATTGTATATCTCCGTAACTATTGATATTAGGTCATGGTTGCTTGAAAATTTTAGACTCATGACATACGTAGGAATCTACCGACCAAGTTTCTGCTGCTAGCTCTGGAACACCCTGTATAATTCAAAGTGGGAACGATAAATTCAAGTATTCCCTACGCACTTGTTAGCAATTAAGGGATGTATAAAAATATGCCATTACGTAAATGACGGAATCGAATTTAACATATTTGTTAGGTAATAACTTTATAGACAGAGTGGAGATTTTAAAATTGATGAGCTTTTCATAAAATTCTTCTAACATTTCATAAAATTCTTTTAGCATAGTTATAAATGGTGAAATGGTTACGATTTACCACATAATCAATTCCACACGGTTACTCGCTATTTTCGTCAATTGTAAAGGGGAGATTTTGTTTCTGTACCTGTTTTAGGAATATTTTGTCTCAAATGAATAGTGTACCGTGGTGTGTTTCTTGTACGTGAAATCAAAGAATTCTTTGTAATACTATTGTACAATAGTTAAACTGCTCTATTTTATCAATTATTTATGTTATCTTTTTCTCCTTCTTCTTTTTCTAGATCATAGACTGTTATTGATCGGGAGCCGTCTTCTTCGGAAGTGGAGCACCAGTTATCTTTCCATCTTTTTGGCGGTCTTCCTGGCATGCGACGTCCCAAGGGTATATATTGTGGGCGACCACAGATAGAATTCCTGTATTATCCATCCTATCTTCGTGGTCTCTCCAGTACTCAAGAGCGGATCCAGCTTTGGCGCCAGGGAGGTCATATAGTCGTAGTCAAGTCACAAGAAGTTATAATTTAGGGCTGGGTCCAGGTCCACCTAGATACTGGACCCAGCCCAGGAGGGGGTCATGACCCCCATGACCACCCCCCCCCTGGATCCGCCCTCGCCAGTACTGCCGTCTCTTCCTGCTCCATCTCACGATATCTTCTGTCTGACAGGTCTCTCTTATTTCCTAGTTTCTGATCCTGTCTCTGAGAGTCTTTCCTGTTATAGTGCGCAATACTCTCATCTCAAAAAGGCTTTTAGTACTAACTGTGTCAGTCCTAGTTTCTATACCATATGTCATAATGGCCCAGATATAGGTTTTGTAGATTCGGGCCACGCTATATCAGCATGTGTTTATACTTCTATAAACACATGCTGATATAGCGTGATATGCTGATATCTTTAAGTATATAAACCCTCCTTAAAGCAACTGGTCATTTATGTTGTAAATCTTTTTATTAAATAACATCAAATATTTAAGTTTTTCCGATACAAATAATATTGAAAAATCTTTGAACTTTTTTACGTTCAAACTTTATTAGTTAAATCAAGTGAAAAAAAATCGATTGGGCCATCAATATATTATACTTAGGTACATAAAACAGAAATGATTACTTATTATTATATGCATAATGAAAATTTGTTATTTATCTCGAAGTAAACAATAAATTCCTATTCATATTTATAACGACATGAAAAAAGTTTATAGTTTTCCAGGAAATAATACCTTGTCACTGGCATCATTTGATAGAGTTTCAGAGCTCACTGATGTATGAACAGCCCGGACTATTGGTAATATATCCTGTAGACAGTCTAATATTCAGTTGAAACACGACCATAAATATTTTTATTGAACGCTCGTAAACAAAAGTTTTACGACTCCACAATAAAGTGACGTCATCTTTGAGTATTCTTCACCTCTGACCTGCAAAATCAAACAATTTTATGTTAGTGATATATTATAAATACGGAGGGCATAAATTCTGGTAAAAATTTAAATAAAATTATTTGAGGGTTCATAAAATAATAACATTGTTATTACTAATAGTTTGTATATTTTTTACTCATTCAGGTGTTCAGTGAAATCAACGATATAAATTATTTATCTGAAGCAGCACATTTTTGATCTGAGCATAAGGAATCACTAGTGATAATGCATTACTGCGCCTCGCTTATGATGAAAATCTCGCTAAATAAATTAATTGAAAATCTTTTTTTTTCAATTGATTCAGCAACATTGTAGATTGACATTTAAAAAAAATATTATATTATTTGTATATATCTACTTCTTTTATTTGATTAATTACACCAACATGTTTCAGGAAAACCTCTCCATCGTCAGGGTGTTGTATTACTGTCAAAATATCAGAATGGAATGTCTTTTGTTTTTTGTTTTTCTAAATTATTTTTAAATATTATTACTGAAGTTCTTGATTACTCGCAATCATTGGAAAAAAATTTAAATGAAAATCTCCTTGAAAATGTCATCAATAAAAAACCTATTTACTTAGACATTATATCAACTATGTTTAATAACATTTTATAATCATATTCGCTAAATAATTTTCAAAAAATAATTTTGGTGATCGTTCGTACATAATACACAATTATTTTTCACCCACAAATCTTCGCTGACATTTCTTCCTCGCTAAAATTGATAAATTACTAGACAATTAATTAAGTTGTCTACAGATTTTTTTATATATCTTTCCAGATGATTCATCTAATTCAGTGGACTTATAAACGGTTCTGAAAAGGTCAAGCTTAATACTTGTAAAGAGTACAATGTTATAGTAAATAGAGTAAGTCGCGCTTTTAACAATAAGAAAAAAAATTTTTGTTTACAGGGGATATAATTAAGTAAGAATAAATACTTTGTAGTATTAATCCATGTTAAGTATACGCGAGGGGTATTCTTCCGCCGTGACCCTATTCCGTCTATTAAAGAAGGGGTTTAGTTCATCTCTGTACAATTTTATACTCTGTGAGGCCTAGAGTGTATTTACGACATCACGACGAGTAAATATAATGGTAATACAGTTGCCGGCAAACTTCTTGAAATTCTTTGGCGTAGTGGGGGAATGCGCAGAAGACAAAATTTGGGTCTCTTTGGTGGAATGGTACATGCGCAAACTTCCCCCCACTACGCCGTAAAATTTCAAGATGTTTGCCGGCTACTGTACGTACATATAATGGTAATACACATATAAGGATAAAGCATTAATAAGTAGTGGCTAATACGTAATTAATATGTATCTGCGTTGATTTTCAAGATACATTTTCGAGTGATATTTAAAATAAAATTACAAAGATGTATTGTAATCTCTCCGCAAATCGAACCGGGATCCCTCGGTGTAAAAAGCCAGTGTTATGCCCATAAGACTATGAGGGCGACATAATAGTTAATTCTTATGGGAAAATTTTTTGAATATGATGTTTTTGGTATTTATTCTTCCCTCGAGAACGGATTAATGAAGAAAATTAAGGATCCACTGTAGGTACCAACCAAATGTATAATATTCATCAATCTATGAATTTAAAATTCTTAGATATTCACCTATTATAAATCTTTTTTCTCTTTTTTTAATTCATCTTCTTTCTTTTGATCTTATATTTGTATATGCGGATGTACTGATTAGTTATCTTTATACTATATTTCTTTTTTTCTTCTCATCTCTTCCCCTTTTTACTAACTAGATCTGTCCTTTTCTTTCCATTTCTGATCCCCTCTTTACCTTTGATTCTTTGAAATTTCATGGTTTGTTCTTAAATTAAACCGTTCATTTTTTGTAAGTTATTGTTGCTATATCTTAATACATAACATGTTAATTTTGCGAAAACTTGTAAGATGGTCTCTATGTTATTTAATATTCACGTGTAATGTGATTTTTATTTGTAGTGTTAGTTTCCCGTAAATAAATATGAAAATGAATCCCAAAAGGTGTTGAGCAATACACTAATTTTTTACCTTCATTTCGGAAGAATAATTTAATTAACAAATAGCATTTGAGTAGTTTATTGGTCTTGTGGTTAGGACACTGGCCTCGTGATCCAAAGGTTGCGGGTTCGAACCTCACTCCAGACTAGCAAGTTAATCCTATTTTCATAGCACAAGCGTTTAGCTTAGTTTGAAAATAGTAAGAATATTGATGTGATACGTATTCCGTGTTCACATCTCTATTTTAAAAAAAAAAATAATAATAAAATAAAATGATCTTGTTACAACATTTTATTGTTCACCGGTGTCTCTCGATCGCGGCGGGCCGGTCCATCCATCATACGCGGGAAGCGAGCATCAATAACCCATACCCGACGCATGATGAAGTCGTCCCGTCAGCTGTCGCTCGTGTGGGGCACTTTTGACAGCTTTACGGCTCGATCAATCGGACCGCGCGCCACCGCGCAAAAAGGCGCCGCCGAACGGCCGAGCGAAACGCCAGAAGACTGCGATTCGACCGCGATTTTTCCACCGGCGATTGGCGATCTCGACCGGCGCGCATGGGCGGCAGGGCGCCCGCCTCATAGGTGGATTGACATATCCGTCGCAGAAAACGACTTTATTCGAACTGATCAGATATGATTTATTCATTCGACATGTGCCGGGGATCGCTGGGGGCTGCGGGTGACAAATTGCGCCGCTAATTGAGTGAATCGCCGCGCTCGCGAGCCGCCGTTATCGAGCGCGAGTTAATTGATACCGGCCGCGCTCGCGAGCCGCCGTTATCGAGCGCGAGTTAATTGATACCGGCAGTCGTGTGTGACGTTAAATCAGCGACGGCCACATGAGAAGTTTTATGGCCGCGCGCGCGATGTGTCGCGGACCTATCCGTGTGCTCATATAACTCGCGCGGCAATTAATGCAGCGCTTAACGGCGGAACAATAAAGCCGGCGCATGCGGAAATCTTCGGTTTACTATTATTGCTCGGCCGTGGGTACCTGCCTGCTCTCCGACGTTATCGGGAAATTAATATTGTAAATTGAAATGCGTCACGAGCATGTTCCCTCTGAGGTGTGCGGGTGTGCGGCGGCACACTTTTTTAAATATTTGTCGGCGCATGTGTTCCCGCACCCCGCAAACAGGAATAAATGCGCGATACCAGAATTAGGGTTTGAAATAACTTGTTCATAATCATTCAGGTGGTTTGGGCATGTTGAGCGAATGAATGAGAAAAGAATGGTAAGAAAGATATGCAACGCGAGACGTGACACGACCGACTAACCATGTATGAATGTGGATGAGGCGAGAGGTGTATGTCAGGACAGAAGAGTTTGCGCTCTATCCTCTCTGCTTAGCCCCTACGGGAAACGGCGTAATGGTACGTAAGTAAGTGAGTACTTCATAATTAGGTCTGCATTTTCTTACGCAGCTTAAGCGAACGAAGTGCGATCCTTGTTCCTAATTCGTTCCTTCGCCGAAGATATCGCGGAGATTGTGAAATTTGTTTTTCACTTCGCATTTTAATTTCTTACCCCTGCTAACGAATCATTTTATGATAAATATCAATTAAACGTCAAATTAAAAAACAAAACGATGCGAAAGAAACGGCGGATACATCAACTTAATAGTATAAGAAAATATTTTTAGGGCCGGTTTTATAAACGAAAGACCAAATATCCGTTTGTAAAACGACAATTAACGAACAGATTGCCGTACGTTAGTAAATATTACCGACGCTCGTCTCATAAAACTTTTTTGATCGTCCGTAAGTATCGCAATATCGTACTGCTCTTGTTTATGATTTTAGAGCTGTCAGAGGTGAATTATATCTCTTTTCTATGGAAACTAAACATAAATTCTATAAACATAACCTAAAATTTCTCGCTCGCATCGGATTTTTGGGATACTTCCCACAACACACACTGGCAGTAGCCTTTGAAATCCCAACAAAGTCTCCAGCAGCTAATAATATTGCCAAGAGCGTAGAATCTCAAGGCAACAAGCAATTGTGTGGTTGGTGATAATGTCAGATTCCTACGCGTGCGCCTTTTTAAATTTTGCCCAATATCTTCTAGAAGATCTTAAGCAGACCTTTTTGACAAGCGAAAACGGTAGATAAAATCTTCGTCATCTGAAATATTAAAATAATCCACTCGTATAAACACTCTTTTTTGTCATCGAATTTGTTCTTCATTCGACGAACTTAAATACAATAATAGCTCGATATCGCAATCTGAAAACATTTTTCCTTGAAAATGTAGCACAGCTGTCAGCACAGTATTTATGTACATGTTAGACAAACAGCATGAAAAGCTAATTGACAACGGATTTAACCTCAAAAAATAATACCTACGTCAATCTGTCATACTTCTCTCAATATCAACTAACGTACGGTAAACTGGTGGTTCGACTGTCGGTATCGGCCGTCAGTAAAATTTTACTAAAATTTGACTAACGGATTGTTTTAAGACGAAAAAAATGACATTTTTATCAAATATCGGGTTATTTGGTCTGATATTCAACTAACGGACGTTTACAGGACCGGCCCTCATTCTTGATTTTTTACTAACACTAACTAACATACTAGGGTTAGATCAAAAAATACATAATATTGTCCAATTGACGTTTTTTTTGTTGTATTAGTATACTTACATCAAACGTATCTTGACACGTACCCTAATGGATGCTTACTTTACTTTTGGTTGTCGACAAAGTTAGACGTGTTTGGCGATTGTTTATTATGAAAAATGGTGACAAATATTTCAAAATTTCTCGCCAAAAATAACAACCGTATTTACCGAACATGACCCCCCGCGACTTCTTCCGATCTTTGGAGATAAAAAAAAAATGAAAATACAACATTTTGCCAACATTGAAAATCGCTAAAGGAGCTAAACGCCAATTTGCGTTCAATTTTATAGACTATAGACTAATTTTAAGTTTAAATTAATATTTATTAATTTTTTGAGAAAATCGAAAATTCCGTGTAATTTACTATCAAACCTCGCATATCAAATTGAAATAGTAAAATAATGATTTTTAATTTTATACATTTGGATTTTTATGATGATTTTTAACCGCTTGTGATATTATTTTAATTTTATTTTGGATAGTTATGCATCGTATTTTTATTCCTTTCGGCTTGAGGTCCTTAGTGATAATTAATACTATTATCAATCTTGCTCTTCATTGCAACCCACCAGATTCTAGAACTCATTATAGCGTTACTTGCGTTTTTTTTTACCATTGATTTATAATTGTATTATTTACTTCTGTTCTTAAAGGTTTGGAATAAGTATTGCTTCTAATTGCATAACCAGGGTGGGCATCCTTAAAGGGGTATTTCATTGGCCGTGAAACGGCCACTACCCTTTCTCGACCATGAGAATAACTATGAGCAATGACCATCATGAAATGTGGGTTATTGCCCTAGATTATAATTTGAGCAATGATCGTTATGAATAGTAAACTATCATTAGCATTCAATGATATAAATAGTTCAACATAGCTATTAGCTTTGATTATTATGAAGTGTGCAAGAATATTTCACTGTTACACACCTCTTTCCATCTCACTAGGCAATTCATATTTACATATAGCAAAAGCACAGATTACTTATTATTTTATTTCATATTGCATACAATTAATTACATTTTTTTTCACTATTAAAATTTCTAATATACATATATTATGTATATGTTAACGCTGAAACTCTTCAAAACGAGACAAACTCTTGCGCTTGGTGAGTGACATACAGTTTTTTTTTATATTGATATATTATTAAAATTATTTAAAAATTTGTCTAAATAAAAATTCGATATACCTAAGTTAATTTAATTAGAGTAAGTCAGAACTTCAAGCTTGAACATTTTTTACTCATAATTTAGGCAGAAATCTACCTGTAAATTACACCATTTCTTTAATACATTTCTAACCAATTCGTTAATTTACATTTGTCACATGAATATATTTTTGATTTACTTCAAATATTTTTTCATTATTAAATTCTTCGTCATAATTTCCTTCAAATAATAAATAATATTATATTAAGTGTAAATATTAATCAATTTCAGAAGTTTGTTGGTGTAGTGGTCATAACGCTCAACTACAATGCTTAATACAAGTCAAATAAAATGATAAAAGGCTTGGCAAAAACGTCGCATATCTCCATTGATTGCTTAAACATCCACCTGTAAAGTAATGTGGACTTATTCTATTACACTGTTGTATATAGTATTCCATCTTCAATGGAACACAAAGTAATATCAAATGAAAGGATTTCACATAAAAAAACAGCTGATGCTTTAGACATACAAAAAAGAAAGAATAATGGGCTAGCGATCGAGTAAGGTACCCGTAAGATCATTGAAATCACTTTCATGGCCAAGCGCTCGCAGTACCATATTAATGACTATAAAAAACCTGTGTCGATTGATTTTTTAGAATTAGCATGACAACCCCGCGGCGCTGTTGTCCTTGATGCTGGAAGCTGTGTTGCAAGGAGTCTAGCCGACACGCACTCACTCATTACATAATGGATTAGCCTGCCGTCCTATCGGCCGCCTCATTAGTATTTAAATATATTACTTTTTCCCACACTAGCCGTGACAACGACGAGTGAGAGAAACATTTATTGTTCGAGCTAACATGCAGGCATGAGTCCCCGTGACGTACACCGGAGGGGTCGGCGGAAAGTTCGTTATTTTATCAACTTTTATTGTGGTTTAACAGCACGAATAAGGTTAAATGCTGCGCACCTGGGTTAACTTCGTATAATTGAATTTGTAACCTAACTGTGAAGATTTTTCCATTCTTTTATTAAGAAAAAATTGCATACGCATGTAATTATTCACGCCCGAAAGCTTTACTTCTTTGGCATACATAAAAAACATGTGCTGTTTGAATACCTTGCGTTAGAACATAGCTGGACAGAATGCGCCCGCAGATTTTACCCTGCCCCTACTACTGGTGTCCTACAAGTGAATTGGAGTCACTTAACATAATAAAGGCCTTTCTCTACTAACTGGAAACTAAAATACAACACTGTCCCAACCCTATTTTTCTTGAAAAATGAAAAATTATATACATATATATATCCATCGAAAGATAGTGTTGAATTAAATACTTATCTACAAAAAGCAAAGGTTATTTCCTGATATTTTGCGAGTTATAGATTTGTTAAAAAATTGTGATAGTTGAGTATTTCACCACCCAGGGGATGTTTATATGAAATGAAAAACATATTTTTATCAAATGTAATCAAATAAAGTATTTGTTTTATTCTATCATCATCATCGTCACAAGCTCGACAGCCCTGTCCAGATCCTGAAGTACCACGTAAGATTAAATCATCAAATTTAAAACAAATTCTTAATGAAACATATAAGGAATGAATTTTCATACAAATTGTATCCAGGAGACTGTTCAATAATTGTGCGAATAGCATTTGAATGCCAGTTCTTAGTATTAAAAATATACTTAGAATTATCTTATAAGACTTGTCATTCTGGAAATGACAGACTGAATTTTGATGTATTTAGAAAGAATTTATTAGAATATTACAATGTGATATTATTTAATGAGCTTGACCCCTTAAAGAATAATATATTAGTATATTATCGTTATTGATATACAAATCTTAGTATTAATATCGCCAAATAAGTAAAACGTGCTCGGGACAACGATTTTTCCATTAATGAAGAAATGCCCATTACTCGGAAGTTTTCGATTTTCTTTGCATAACATAAAATTGAGAGCGGTTACTTTTTAGACATAACATTTTTCACATTGGTAATAAAATATTTTTTTATAGATCTTTTTCTGTAAGTCTTTCTAATTCGTTCATCTGTTTAACTATTATAATACCCCTCGTTGTGAATGACTGTTCGATTGTTTAACGCGTTCAAATTTATAAACATTACTTACGTATGCTAAATATGAAGCCTCACGTAATACGCCGCCGATCAGGATATGTACGTTAATTGGGAATGAAAGAGGTCAGACCGTGCAAGAGAAGAATTCATTATTCTTATTTAGTTTAAGGTTATTATAATAAGTAGCGATGAATTATTAAAACTGACGTTGTGTGTTGCTAATTAGACATTGATGCAATTATTGCAAATAAATTTACGACCGGTTTTATTGTTCAATATGTTTTGTGCTAGTTTTTTAGCAGAGCGTGAGAGAATAATCCATTGTAAGGCATCATTGCAACTATTATACTTATATAGGATTCATTTTATGTATCGCTAATTGAACATTTTTTAATTGAAGAAAAATTTTTAAGGGCCCGATAAGTTACTTTCAAATAGTGGTACCTACTTCTATGCGCTCGTACTTTCAACCACCAAAATAATATCATCTAAAAATGTACGCTTTCCTAGCAACCCGTGAAAAATGACAAACTTATGTTTAAATTTCAGCTTTGCATACACTATTTATAATTTTATTGGTATAACTTAAAAAATAATTGAGAAATCAATGTTTTTCACAAAATGTCAACGAAATTTTAACTTTCACAATAAATAAATAATTCCGAAATCATAGTATGTTCGTGTTAGCATGTAAACTGGTAGTGTTACTTTCGTTAGTATTGTTTCGATGGCGAGACTGAAAACAGCGCCATCGCCATAGTAGGCGTCTTGGTAGCATCAGTGAGGAGCACTTCTACATTAGTGACCGATATTGTTACGAACAAAATTTTGTATCTTGATACGCTTATTTTAATTACTTGAACAGAACAGAATTGTGAACAAGACTGGAAGGCCGCGGTGAGGAATATTTCTGCTGGAGAGCAGATCTGGTGAGTAGATAAAATGCCGTCAAACCAACAATTCTGTCTTCCAACACCCTCACGAGGTCTTCGGACCCCGAGCTATGTTGTTTTTAGCCATAGCTAATAGGAGAGGTCGAAATCCGAACGGCCAGTGCCTTGAACGGGAGCCTACCATCTAAGAGAAGGATATCCCCGACAGAAATACCCTGGTCTTCCAGGTTGGGGTTGGGCGTGGAGCCAACAACCTCGTTGGTTACACAACGTAAAACGTGTGATGTTACGAAACTTCTGGTTAAGAAGACTAAGATTCTCGTTGGATCGTAGTCACATGATGTGTGCAGAAAAGTTAAACCTATGGTGATCCAATGACTAATCTATGTTTGCACACTGACAGTGCTCGACTATGCTGTTATACCGTTACCGAAATACGTTTAATAGCACTTTCGAAATTTTAATTATATGGCACTACCGTAAAACAATGACAGACTATGTAAATATTCACAATGAACCCACAATATAATTTTAAGAATGTAAATTTTTATGTCATACCAATATCTTTATTTTATATCCTTGCTATTGCACTAGAGTAGTTTTAAAACTCAATCTGCTTGTTCTTCATATATATAAGTCGAGTGTCACCATGTTTAACACCAACATTTTTAAACGAATTATAGTCGATAAAACTATATCGCTGCACTAATTATTTCACAGTTAATCTGTTGGTGTGATTTACATATCAAATATTAGTGGTGTAAGTATCAAGAAAATTGTCTATAAAGTTATCCAAATGGCCGATTATAATTTAATCATAAATAAATAAACACACCAATTATCCGAGCGGTTATATGGCTGGCAGGCTCTACCGGGAGAAATTAAATAATGTCTGGTTATAACATTATTAAAATCAAATTTACATTATGAAATGCGTTACGCATGTAAATTACATACTGGCTATAGGATACTTTAAACTGTCAGTAACCGACTGCCTTTCACGGGGAGCTCAACATATTCCATTAGAAGTAGCGGCCTTATAGGATCTCGGGGGTTGGTGTAAATGAAGTATTAAAACTCATGCATGAAGCTTACAGCGGATAATTATTACTGGAAAATATAAATTAAGTATACGGAATACGAGGTAATTGCCGTGTTATAGAGGCGTGGATATTTAAATCTAACCATGAAGACGTTAAACCTTTGAACATCAAATTATCCCAGCAACTAAGTTCAGCAGCCGCTAAGGCCGAGTGCAATCAAAATATTACAATGCAGTGCTAGCGAGGTGGGGTGGGGGGTGATTTAACAAATTTTGATTTTATTTTTATTTTTAAACAAAATAAATTATTATCTAAAAATATTTTTCTTGGAACCGATTTCACGTAGAGATTCAATTGACTTACTGTGCGCAATCAGTAAGTTCCACAGAGTATAAAATTATATACATGTATGTCCCCATTTAAAATGAAGTCCTCATAAAGTTAAAAATTTATTCTTCATGATCAAATTCCCAAGTAAATATAAATATTTTTTTTACAAAAAACGTTTCTTTATTTATTTTTTATTTCGTTCCAAACCGAGTCTCTTCAAATAAAAATGTATTTTTGTAACAAAATGCGACTTATTTACTAAGCCATGGTATTTTAACCGGTGACACACTAACCGAATTTGAGATTGCCGATGCATTGATGATTGGCAACTAATTTTTCGCAAATCGACGGACAACCATCGACACTATATGTTATATGTTAGTTATCAATAAGCGATACAATCAGATGCAAATTCCAAAAGTTTGTACCGAAAATAACCGGTTAAAATAATGGTTCGACCATCACTACTTTTCATATTTTTTCAAAATTTACAGGTTTAGTAATTCTTAAACAAGTCATCCGTATTAAAACCAGCCTTGGAATTAAACCATGGTTTAATTCTAACTTAAATTTCTCGGTATATGTACCGAGAAATTTAAGTTAGTTCATGCCTATATATTTTGATCTTGCTCTGCTGTCTTTTCCAAAACTAAAAAAAAACACGGTTTCGCGGCAGTAGGAGACGAAATGAAACACTTGAAAGAAGTCCAAAACGTTTATTTATCACCCAAGTCATTGGATGCGAAGTTAACTGGAGCGCTATTCTGTAATACGTATTAATTTAATTCGCTAGAATATTTCTCAAAGATATTCCATTTATCTCTGGTATACTATGCACGTCGTTTTTATCCTTAGAATCGCACTAGAAAATTCCGCACGTAGATATCCCACTCGGGCCGTTTGTGTCTAGTATCGCTCGCTATCTGTTTCACTTTCTATGGCTTCGTTTCTGTGGTTTCATTTCTGTCAAAACAATAAAAAAACAAAACAAAAAACTGACTTGCGATCCACGCCGCGTGCATTTGTATAAAGTCCTTAATTTCAGGAAGTTTCGAGAATTTTTAGTTTGTTCCAAAATCTTTTGGCGGAAAATCAGTTTTCCTCGATTTATTTATCGGAAAACTCGTAGAAGATAGAACACACAAGACTTACGGAGCCCATATTTTCAATTGCTTTTAAGAATTTTTATTTTATGTGAATACCGTATGGGTAGTTTTATATATATATTTTTTTTTTGAAATAGAGATGTGAACACGGAATACGTGTCACATCAATATTCTTACTATTTTCAAACTAAGCTAAACGCTTGTGCTATGAAAATAGGACTAACTTGCTAGTCTGGAGTGAGGTTCGAACCCGCAACCTTTGGATCACGAGGCCAGTATCCTAACCACTTCTATCATTTATAATGATAGAAAAATAAACAATTTCAATCGCTTAAAAAAATATTAGTAATTATTATATGTAATAATAATTGAAAAAAAATATTTATAGTTTATATTAACTTTATTTAAAATATTGCAAATATAAACTTAAATATCAAGTAAATACAGAACACCTTTATTTACAGACTTCAAACATTGCACACAGTTTGTGGACATTCCATCCATGACGACCGAGTGACCAATTAAAATACTGACACACTGTGTGTATTACGCGTGGTTACCTATACCATCTCAAATTAAGCCTTACGTGAAATCTAGCCTTCCTCGTTCATATAAAAGTATAAAAATAATATTGAATAAAATCCGGTCTATTTTCATTAGTTTACGTTATCTTTACAATCACGTCTTGAAAAGTCTTGTATAACATTAGACATGCACCTTTTTATTTTTAACTTTTTGAATATTATATAAAATATGTACTTATATTATTTTAAAAGATGGCAGAAATCAGTTTTTCAATTATTTTTTCGTCAAGAGTATTTAAATATGAAGTGAATGTCAATATTTCGGCTGCAATGAAATATTGATATTTCACAGATGTCCTGACGCTTCTCATAGAACTGACTCAAAAACCTGACGCGTACATAAAGAATTACATCCCATCTTTGTTTGATATCATATAACAATATTGTTATCCTAAAAATAGTGGAGAATCACTCGTGCTGAAGCAGAATGGGAATTTTGAAGGGAATTGTTTATGTGTTAATGACGGGTATTAAAAAATCCGTATTATTTTCTTTAGAAGATATGTTCATAAATTGAATGCATTGAAGGTTGCAAAGCTAGGATGCCAAATGGTTTCGATCCTTAATATGTCTGAATAAAGTTTGCTTATGTAAGCTCTGTTCGCGGTTCGTGTATGTTTTAATACCATGCGATTAGCGTTTATACAATGATATGGCTCATTAGACACACTAGAAAGGTATTTCATACCAGCAAGTTTGTGCATAATATTTCTATCGTAATGTTGAGATTTGAGATACATATATCTTTATGATTTCCACCATTACTTAAAATGATATTAAACTGGTGTTATATCATTACATTTCCTCGCATGTTGTAATAATATTTTATTACTTGTTGCATACATAAAATTGTTTTAGTGAAAGTCTTACTTCTTTGTTGCTCTAGTGCAATACTCCAGTCCATTCAATTTTTTTTCAGAACACTGTACTGGATTTAGTCCCAGGGACACCATTAATCAAGATATATTATATATACAATCCAGTACTGTGTTCTGAAAAATTCGGACAAACTCAAAATATTCTGAATGTATAAAACTGGTCTAAAAAGGAGTTGAAAAATTAAAATTATATTTCAGGCGTATTCAAGCGTAGGTAATGTTACTAATTCGGTAGAATATAATAACACATACAAAGGATATAACTTTAAAAATTCCAATAAAAAAAAAATAGATAACTCATTAGTAACATCTGTGTTTAATTAAAGGGAATGAAAAAAGCTTTGGATGCCGGTCGCGCTTATGATAATTACAACATAAATATGAAACTGATTGTAAATCTTAAATTTATATACAACTTCCAAAAATTTGATAGATGTGGTATTCTATCAATATTCTATCAATCTATAGATGGGTGCAATGGTGAACGATACATTGTGTAAAGCGATCACTTAAACCAGCCGTACGATAGGTCGTAAGCCCTATGAACATCCAAAGACTTCCATACCTACTTTTTCATGAAAAGTCCCGTCCATATAAAATGTTGCTTTTTTTTCAGAAATATCGAAAATAATGGAAATTCTGATGTCATAATCTACTTATAAAATATTATGTATTAACTTGGTACACCCTGTAAGAGTCAAAACCAGATTCAGAAATAAATTAATAGACTAAATTTTTATGTATAAAATTATCAATTCTCAAATTGACAACCCTGATCTTTTTTCTAAGGTATGTCTTAAAATTTCACTGTCAACGCGTTCAAGTAATATCGAGTAATAATTTTTAAAATATTTTCCCTGCCGGCAGTTAAAGGTACTATTTTAAATGCTGGCGATTGTGCTGGGCGGAACATAAAATGGTTCCATCTTTGCTAGGTCCTATATGTACTGTATTTTTGATGCAGGCTCGGCGGTAGCAATATCGCTATCGTTGCAGCCGTCGAGTTTGCTGGGCCGGGGTTCAAGCCCTATATCCAGTCGTTTAATTTGTTTTTTTAGCCGTGAATTCGAACGAAATTACGGACGTTACACGAAGTTACGAACTGACAGACAACGAAATCATTACGTTTTATTACGATAAACAAGCTACCCCATACACGTACACTGCCATAACAACACAGATATAGGACAATGAGTACAGTGAATTGTAGATGTATTCCACGAGATCCCGACTTAAGTACTTAACAACATGCAGTCGGTTCTGATAGTGATAGTAGATAGTTTTTATATTTAAAAAAAAATTGATTATGATTTACTGTTTTATTCATAGGTTTGTTGACCCTCTAATTTTGTATTGAACATCATGTAGTGTTTCATTGAATTAATTTGCTGTTTGTATTTCATAATTACATAATTATTTCAAGTGTGTTTATTTTTATAAATATGAATTATAGAAGTCTCGCAGAAATGAAGCTATTGGGAAACATGTATGGAAGTATTTGTAGGGTGGTGGCCCAGGGTTATAATGCTGAGCTAAGGCAGAGCTAAGGCAGAGCTAAGGCAGAGCTGAGGCAGATCTGGCTTAAGCGATCACTTCATACAATGCAACGTTCACCAATTCCACCGCAAGGACATCCACACATAATCATAATTTAGAAATTTGTATTTATGTTCTTAATCTGTATTCTTTGAAATATTTGAAGGAACTCTGACTACTCATGACTCAGTTATACCTACATGTATTTCACAGCTGGTAATGATAATTTTTTTCACAATATGCATATAAAAAAATTGTTTTTATTTTAATTTGTGATTGATATTTTGATTGTCCTCTTTGTATTATTTACTGTTTACTGATTCTTAGTTACGCTTTTAAGGCATACCTTAACCTTTAAATCATCTAAATATAGACTTTTAATTCGGGCCTTAGTTTTATATTTTCTTCTAATACAATATAAGTGCGAGTGACTAATTTGTATGTTATGTAAAAGCGGGTCATGTATAAGGTTTAAAATTAAATGGAAAAAATAATATATTTATTTAATGAAAAAATATACAAAATTTTTAATGTCGCTTTTGTCAATTGTGAATTATTGAATAAAATCTTCCATTGCGACTCATAAGTAGTCTTGAGTAAATATAAAAAAAAATTGTTATTGTTTCATCTTACAAAGCTCGGTTTTAATATATAAGATAAATGGTTTGATGACGCGATTCCACCACGCGGCAATTACGCAAATTACCAGACGCGGATTGGGCACGGCGGAATAACTCGGCGCACTTTTCAGGTGTTTTATTGCGCCATTGCGCGGCTCGGCGCGGCGTCATCACATGCAGTTATGATAAAAGTTAATATTCCGCATGAAAATAATTATAAAAGCTGCACGAATCATGTATGAATCATGCGCAGCCCGCGACGCGCATATCAATTACAGAACCACTGCGGTCTGGGGCGGGCAGGAGTGGAAGCCGAGCCAATCAGAGGCAGACGTGGAATTAATTCTGTTTGTAATGTGAAATGTGGGATTTGTTTTGTCACGAGTCTTCTCGACTCGTTAAGTTGCCTTATTTCAGTTTTGAGTTATCACGGTGTACTTGAAATAATCTTATTCGGGAAGTCGTAACAATGCGCCGCGGCCGCGCGCTGTTGCCCTCGCACCAAATGTTTTTTTAAAGTCAAAACACTTTGCTTCAAGTAAAACGAGCTTCTAAAATATTTTACCTTTTTAATCAAAAAGTTTAATATGTGAAACTACTGACATTTCATAAAATTGCCTGGTTTTCGCTACTTTATGCTGTATGACAGAAATAAACTTATCGCTCTTCTATGCAGCAAAAATAATAATCTCACATCAATTTTTGTAATACATAATACATTATCGATTGAGTATTTGAAAATCTATCTAACCGAGTCTGCCTAACTCCTAAGCTTACAGCTAGCTCCTAAGATAACTTCAGAGTAATACTTGATATATATGATATATAAAATATAAAAATGAGCTCAGAGAATATATTGAATTCGAATAAAAGAAAATAATGGTGGCCAATCATGATGGGAAATGGGTAAATAAGAATTTGATACTTAAAGACTTAATTGCGTTATAGAACATGTATTCTTTTAAAAATCACACAAACATAATTTTAATCTAACGAAATCGGATTGTAATAAATGGATAAACCACTATATATTCATTTTGTAGGCAATATTATTTTTGCGTTAATAAGCTCCCTTAACTATTCTCCGTCCTTATAATGATGTTTTTCCCTTGGATTATTCACTTCATTACCAACATAGTCAGCTTTTCCAAAATAAATATTCTTCCAGACTTTAAAATTGTCAAGGATTTTAACGATATCGAGTCTATTGATTTGGACTCTGGCAGCTCCGGACTTGAAATCAAGTAGTCCATAAGTATGATGAAGGATTCTATGTCTGCGAATAATATAGAAGGACCAAAGTATATCTAAAATAACTAAGGTTAGGCTTGGCATACGCGGTCTGGAATTCTCATATTCATCTACAGAATGTGGTTTTAAGACGCATGCCGCATAAAGCAAGATATATCTTCATTCTTGGTATTGCACATCGGCAATTGGCTCTCAATCACTTGCCTAAGACGTATCCTGTATTTTTTTTGATACGAAGGGTTAGAAAATGGCTTAGAGAAACTTGTTGCAGTAGATGATGAAAAATGGAAATGAAAAGGACTCCCCGTCCAATTATATGAAAACAGAAATAGGTAACAGGTAGATTTTTATTATTTTTTGCGTCTAATAAATACTAACAAATTGTTATTATTTTATCCAATAAATATATATATATATATATATTATTGAGGAATTCCTAAAATATGAAATCTGTTTTTAGTAAAGTATCAGAGATATATGTACATAATTAGAGGCAATGTTAAATCAGTTTGCAACATCATAGAGGAGAGATTAAGATGGAGGATTCCCGTCAGTAATGTTGTCCTCTCATTTACAAGTACGAAGAAGAAGAAGAAGATTAAAAAGAAACATCTTTTAAGTAGCTCGCATGTTTTTTTTATGATAATTATTTTGAAGAATACACGAAGGTTTAATTTTGACGCCATCCACAATGGTTTAGCACACAAGAGTGCAGAACCTAAATTGTCCTCATCTGCGCTTCGTGACTCGCCGTGTCAAGGACCCGCGCGGCGATTGCATTATTTCGCCGTTTCTTCCATCACCGTCCATTATTCCTAACGCCATGCAGCTGATTAATCACCCGTGTCCGACTGGATTACACACGCACGCACGCTGACACGTAACTGATCCCGGCTGCGGCGACAATTATGGGACCAATTAACGTGTAATAAATTCCCCGACGTTTCTTCGCCGAAGTGACACGTAACATGAAGTATCGTTGAGTCTCAATTATTTGAGAATGCCGATATAATATCGTGCATTTGTAAAAAATTAATAAATGCGTTCTATATTCTGCCGCCTAAGTAGAACTTCGAGGGTATTTGTTGATTTATTTTCATCAGATTCATTGCCCGCGATAATAATATTTTTGATTACACTGTAATTATACTTTATTTTATTTAGGTAACTAAAATTCAAAGTTTAGATGCCTGAAAATGTAATAAATGATATTATATTAAAAGACGCGCGACTTGTACCTTAAGATAGGATTAACTTTTAATGTTTTTATGCAAACGATCTGTTACAATTTAATTTTTTGAAAGTGCCTGGATGATTTAACAAATTTACGAATACTGAACGGCGGCCCTCGTAGCCCATTGGTATGACACTGGCTTCTCACATCAAGGGTTCCGGGTTCAATTAATCTATATGATTTACTCAAGGCTGAGTTTTTGTGATGAGTTTCGCTTCTGTAATTGGGCCTCTTAGCCAGTTAAAAAGATAAAATAATAATTAGGTATATACACATGAAACAAAAAAATAATAAAACATAAACCACGTAATATATTTTTTCCTGGCATTTCACCCCTAAGGATTGTTACTTGTCACTACAAGTATTATATTGCTGCGTTGTTAAGTGGGGTATATGGGTGCGTGTTTTTTCCCTATTTTAGGAATTGAAATTACAAACAATGTATTTTATTCGAATGTAGAATAAACATTATTCTGAGAATATGATTCAATTCTGGTACATGATATTAGTTTATTTAATTTTTACAGATTTTTATCGACAGCTTTTAGGAATTTTCTTAGTAATTTTAAAGTAATTAGATCTTTGCAAGATAATAGGGTTGGGATATTGATGGGAAATGGAATATTGTTATAAGAAATATCTTTGATCTATCTAGCATTTACACATAGGAGAGTACCGAATGTAGATTTTAAAGAGATGAATTTTAATGCAACAGTGTCCTATTCGCATACGGTAGATAGAGGAATCCTCCAAATTATTAATTTTCAGTTTTGAAAACCATGGCCTGGCAGGAATTTCAGGTTGTATTGCAGAATACCATGTTCTTTTTAATGATTTTGAGGTCTCCCATTGATCATTCCAGGTCATATTAATTTTTATCGGTATCGGCATTAAATCTGTAATTGCGATATGGTTATGAGAGGAGATGCCGGAAGTGGAAGCTTTCTTGGCAAGACATCTGCCTTTTCAACTCCAGGATTCTGCAATGGCTAGGAATCCATGCTAAAGTAGTGTTTGTTGAAAGCAAATTATATGAACAAAATATCGGTAATACTTTTGATAGTTGAAGCAATTATTTTGTGGTTGGACATTTTAAAAATTATTTACAGTATACTTTAGTTAATATCATTCATTTATTTGATTACATCTAATGAATACAATGATATTTAACGCCCTCCCTAAGAATATAAGATAAATAATTGTAACATTCGAATATCTTTTATTTTATATTTCTTTTTAAATTTTATGTATAAATAAATAAATTATCTAAAAATTGTGATATTTATACTATTTGTCTGTATGATCCTTATAAAATGCTAAGGTTTAATAATGAGGATTAAATAAGTGAATAGGAGATAGTAAGAAACAAATTCGAAAGAATTTTGAAGACACTGATAATGATACAAAATATCTAGCACAATCAAATAAACAGGATCAAGTGTTGGTAGATTATTCTGTTAGAAGTCTGAAAAATCAGTATCTTTGTGTGAAGAGTTGTATGCATAAGAAAGAGAGTCAGGCAAGGAGTGGCGTCTCCGTTTTCGCACTACTAAAAAAATTCAGCCAAAAATAAATAAAAAATTAATATGTTTGGGTTCAGAGAACTGTATTTTAAATAAATCATTGAAAAAGATGTATGCAAGAAACGGCTGCAAAACTTTTTGTCGAATTTTTATATGGCTTATTTTAGCAAGGCTGTTTCCGAGATATCCGGATGCCGAATGAATTATGCACGCAATTATGCTTTTTCTATATTTGACAATAATTATTTGGCGGTCGACTCGGCTTCGGAGAATTTGGGGAATCGCCGCCCGAAGGCAGACACACGTATCTTCGGCAAATGTGTCTTGGTTTATTTAGCGTTGCGGTGAGGTGTAATTTGCTCTGCGGTGGCGGACGGCTACCGTTTCCGCCCGGGCCACATACCGAACCGGTTTTTACGAACCGAAAATCAGAAGCGGCGGCGGGGTTTATCACCTCGTCCGGCACTGCCTCGTTTGCCGCTAATAGGATTCCATCATATGTGACTGCCAACTAACAATGTTTTCGCCACGCGAAGACGTACGATTTAGACACGCTACGGACATACCATCGAACGTGCAAGGCCGTAAAATATTGTGCACTGCAAAAAAGAAATTCGTTAAATACGAATAATTATATATATCGTCGCTGTATATATAATAAGTCCTATGTGCCGTTTAGGAGATCCAGACTGCTCTCCAGAAACACCAAAATATTAGTATATAAAACGCTTATTAGGCCAGTGCTCACGTACGCAGCAGAGACGTGGGTACTAACTAAGAGGAATGAGCGAGCACTGGACATTTTTGAAAGGAAAATTTTGAGGCGTATCTTCGGACCGGTTCTAGAAAATGGACTTTGGCGCAGACATTACAACAATGAGCTGTATACTCTGTTTAAGGAGCCAAACGTCACAAAATTTATAAAACTGGGAAGACTTCGGTGGCTGGGTCATGTGGAGAGACTGTCCGAGCATCAAGCACCAAAGTCCCTGCTGAACTCAAGGCCAATAGGCGAAGGAGCTTAGGAAGGCCAAAATTAAGATGGAGTGACAACGTCCTCAAAGACATCTCTGCCTTAGAGCTTCGGAACTGAAGAGAGCTGGCACTAGACCGAGATGAATGCAGGAAAATTATTGAGGAGGCCAAGACCCACCAAGGGTTGTAGTGCCAAGAATGATCATGATGATGTGCCGTTTAGTACATTCTGAGATACACGAATCAATTTGTCAATTTCTCATATAAATAATGGACATATACTAAAAAAAACAGTGCCGTTTATCTGGAAGGTCTGCTTAGTAATTATTTGAAATAGTTTTATAAATCTAGTCTGTGCAATTTTTTTTTTTCGCTTATCTCAGAATGTACTAAACGTCACATAGGATTTATTATAATATGTTTTCGGTATTTTTTACCTATCTACGTATATGTGGAATATAAAAGCAGAGGCAGACAAATGTTTTGAACGCAGTCACCGAAGAATACTTATTTCAAATATACTGATTTCTACATTCTATGTACCTATCTATCTTTTCAAAAATCATGTTTTTTATAAATTAATAGGTATTTTTCCTATAAAATCTCGAATTCAGTACATTATAAATGTTGTCTTTGCTTTAATATCCTACATACATATCATTTCTCGACCTATCATACCGTAAAGTGATGACTTTACATGACGTAATGTTCACCTATTCCACCCATGATTGAACAGCACATCTTTAACAATTTTTTGTTTCATCACTTTTCACGTTTCTATTATTTTTCAAATTTAAAAACACAATCTTGATATTCTATGTCAACTAGTTGTTGGCTTACAAGTTATAAAATCTTTATTATTTTATTTATTTCTTATACGGTACAAAGTACCATACAATAAATAATACAAATTTATAGTAATTAATAATACAAATAAATTTAATTAATTAATTATTTTTATTTTAATATTAATTAATTAAATAATAAAAGAAAGAATAGGTCAAAGTAAAACAATAAAAAATAAATACTTACAATAATTACAAACTTAAAATAGAAAAACAAAAGATTATAATAAATAAGAACCATGGTACAATTTTAGTAACAAATTAACTTAGGACATAACAAAACAAACTCAATTAATAAAGACAAAAGATAAATATAACACTAATAATTACGTAAATTATTGACCGTGGAAATTGTCAGCCAGAGAAATTTAAAAACTGATTAGTGAATCAAAAAATATCTGTGAAGCCTTCTGATAATTTTTTCTGACAATATCACAGAGAAATTCTATACTTTGTCTAGTGTTTCTAGAGGGGATGTGATAGAAAATTACTTAAGTTAGATCTATACTATTGAAATAATTATTAACGATTTTGAAGAGTAATATTTTGTAACGAGGCTGAAAAGAATCACGCATTCATTTCAAGTGACAGTTGTTTGAAATGAACACAACACTATCGAAGATTCCAAAATGGCCTAGCGTAATCTACGGCTTTCGGGAAGCATCGAGAAACATCTTTACAAGCTTGGAAGCCATGATTAAGTTCTGCTAAATACTGTAAACGTCTGGAGGGTTCGGTATCAGCGTTAGCCGGATATAAACAAGACGCGCCCGGGAGTAGAGTGGTTGTTGTCTTTAACACGCTCGACAGCGATAATAGAAGCGAAGGCAACCGCGAGCTGCGGGCCAGGGTGACCAAGCGAGCAGTAATTCGACAGCGAATAATGTGGAAAGTTCTTACGTAGCGAAATAAATCGGAGCAAATAGTACGTGCGGAAATTGGATGGAATGTTCTAGTGAATAGTGTTCTAGTGAAGCGAATATTCACTATGTACTTGAATCTTTTTAACTGCAATCTAAATTTACATAAATCTACTATATGTACTTGAATATTTTAACAGCAATCTAAATTTACACAATTCTATTATATGTACTTGAGCCTTTTAACTGTATATCTGTCTTATATCATTTTTTTATTTTATATTTTGTATATTTTGTAAAAGCCCATAAGGGCGTTAAATAAATAAATAAATAAAGTGTCTATTTTCGAGCGATAAGTTTACGAAATAGTTTAATTTAAATAATAACGTTAAGTCAAATAGTGTCAAGTGACTTTGTACGTTTGATTAATTAATTAATCAGTAATTAATAAATCCGTTATTTAATTCCAGCGTTTTAACCAATTCCTCCCACAGCCATGACTCGTGACAATATGTAAGATCTAACATTTTTCAGGTAATCTAGAAATCTTTTATTATAGATTAGAAAATATTTTTAATCTAATTAAAGACAATAGAAAGCTATAGCTTATGTCCAATGAAGCTTAAAAAATTGTGCTGGACTCCTTGAACGTTTAACCTTCATTATCTAAAATGTCAATACTCCAATGTCACTTGGTGAGTTTTATCTCTAAAGGGACGAAATGGTACACGAGACTGAACCAACTGGGAAAAGACCGCTGTATGTATAGACCCAGACCACCTCACAGTCAATGTACTGGCTGATTCGGAGAAGCTGGGAGAGAAGGAGGGATGGAAGCAGAAGGCAACGAATTGAAAGAATTGGACCACCGTCTCCAGGATGGCAGAGCTTTAGAAGAGTTATACGACTATTATAAGTAAGTATTTGTTGGACTAGACTAAAAGGCAGTTGTTTTAAAGAGATTACATAAATAAATATACTACAACAATTGCAATACTTAAAGCAGTATCTTTTAAAATCTTTTAAAGTAAAATATTTTATTACGAATGTAATTATTAAATTGTTTCTTTTTGCCTAACGTGTAACAGTAAAATAGTTTCATATCATAGACTTAAAATGTGAAATGAAATAAAAACAGAAATAAATATTTATCCTATATATATTTAATAGTTATTTTATTCTGCCGTGACGGAGAAAGTGCAAACATTAAAACCTAAATATTATAGTTATTTAATTTTAACTACCTACTTCAACAGATTGTAGTATAATGATATTACTAAAGTACTGAAAAAAAAAAGTTAATCTAATCACCTATTTTAATAATTTCACTTTGCTTGTTACTTTTATCTGTTGCGAAATTCTATTCTAGAATGTTTTCCCCGTGATCATGTATCGATATTTTATTTTATTTTATTTTACTTTATCATATTTATAGATTGTTACTTTATTCTGTGATTATTTTAATCTTTTTATTTTATTCATTCTATCGTATTTTATAGATTTTTTAGACCTGCTTGTTATGTGACTTTATTGTTCATTTAACCAATTAGTTATTTCTTACTTCTTCTTTGCATTCCTATTTATTTTTTACTTTTATGTCAGCTTGCCACTTCTTTTGTGGTTCCATATGAAAGACGCTGTTTTGATAAGAAACGTAAAACTGTTGCTTGCAATAATTTCCATTTTTTCTTGCATTTCGCAATTCGCATGATACTTTAATATATTTTTAATATTATTGTGCTCGATTTTTACTGTATGTACGTTCATTCAAAATAAATATTAGATGTAGATCTAAGGTGATAAAATGATAAAAAAAGCTACCTACCTCAGGAAAGGTGTTTCGGTGTTTGTCAAGCAATTAAATGTATTTTATCCAATAAAGGCCGATTTATCGGTAATGAAATGAAAATAAAAATATATATTTGAAAGAATTGAAAATTAAAACAGGAAGTTTTGCCTTAAATAACTACGTCTCCAATAATGTTATATACCTACGCTCATATATAAGTATGCTACTAGAGTGTATTATGCTTTACAATCCGGATGTACCTCTGTATGTATTATACAATACAATAATATATCATAATGCTACAGAATAACTGCGTTTCCTTTCATTTGATCTCTATTTGATATAACGTGTATTTCAAACTCTCACTTTTAATAACGAAGTCATTTTCTCACGTGCTTGAATTTATACCTCGAGAAACACTATTATTATTAATGCAAATAGTATAACGTGGATTAAACAATCCATTTAACAATATTTTTATACAGGGTTATTTGGAGAACATTAATTACCTCACAGGAATATATTCCTGCCGTGATTGTGAGTTGAAAATGTTCAAGCTATCAAGCTATAATATCAATAGTTAATAGTTAATATGCGACATCAAAGTTTGCATTTTTTTTCTCAATACAATATTTCCGACTTATTTTTTGTAAAAAATTAGACTATCATTACAGTTACTTATATCGATTACGAAAAATTCATTTGTTTCTATACAAGTTAAATAAATGATAAAAACCTTGAAAAATTTCCAGATGGAATGTTTTCCAATTGAAATTCTAAGGTTTATATTTTTTTATTTGACTTGCATTAAAGGGAATGAATTTGAAATATTCTATATAAGTTACTGTAATGATAATCCAACGTTTTACAAAGAATAAGTCAGGAATATTGAAATAAAATGCAAACTTTGATGACGCATATCTCCATAACTATTGATATTATTAGGTCATAATAGCTTGAACATTTTCAACTCATAATCAAGGCAGGAATATAGTAGTGCGAGGTTTCTAATGTTTTACAAATAACCCTGTACATATATTTTTTTGATAAATAACACAAATAATTAAACTCAAGGTATTTTTATTAACTCATAGTTCCATTATTATATATTAATTAATATGAAGTAGTAGAGGTCAAACCGTTATTTTAAACAGTTATTCATGGTACTGATATTTGAGATTTGTGTTTGATTGTATCGATGATTGGTAATTGACATATAACTATAGTCTAATAACTACGATTACCCGTCGAATCATCGATACAATCACACGAAAATAATTGTCATTATGTAACCGGTTTAAATACATCACTAATGTTTTATTGTCATTGTTTTGAAATTAGCTTGACCTAACTAGAATTTCTAATAAATACATGGAAATAAAATATTTGTCTCGTAATATTCCTATAAAAAATAACCCCACATTATTACGGTCTTAAAACATCATTATATTCTCATCATCATCATCGTCGTGTCGGGGGCCCAAAAACTCGACAAGGCACTTTCATATTGCCCTGTCTTATGCTGCTCCCGTAAGTGTTAACCAATCAAAACACTTGTTTTCGTTGCTTCTCCAAGCTAAATCTGGGGCGACCCACCGGTCACCTTTCTTCCGGGGCTGCCAACAAGATACTTATTGTTACTCACTCCTCTTATATTCTTAGCACATGTCCAAGCCACCTCATTCGTAATAATACATAAAAAAAAAATATATAGGTTTACGTACAAATTGTGCTTCAGTCTACTAACTGCACGTTCCTGATGGCAGTAGAGTATGCTCGAATTTTTTTCGCAACCAAAGACTGCGAAATTTACAAAAAACGTTATTTTGAAAATCTTCCGAATAAAACGTACACTTGATAAAAATCACGTTCTTGTTTGAACAAAAAATTTATACGTTTATTTGCAATATTAAATCATTATTTCTTCACAATTCTTATTATTGTGAAAAAAATACGAAACAAATTCACCGCGAGGTGGAACACTGTATTATCATGTGCACTGTGACGTCATTCATCCGTGAATAATCTCGATGTGTTGTAAATAATTTTATTGTACAGCGTTTTGAGGCAATAATGTCGCGAGCGGACAGGCAATACGACATGCGGACAGAATTCTTGCACAAATAAAACACGATGGAACATGGCGATTCAAAAACAATGAGCTGTGAGATTGTCGAGAGTTCTTTGACGCGCGGGTTTATTGACTTGGGGGGTTAGCGCCTTGTTATCCTGAGCCGACACATCAAACTATTCTTCAATATTATTTTATTGTTTTGAAAAATATATTTTTATAAATAGGTTTATGTATATTATTATAATCATGTAGCAAAATTTTTTTATAATTTTATAAATTGTGAAATGAAACTTACGAAGTGTGATAAAAATATTATCTACATTTTCACTATTACAGTCTCGCGATTATTATACTACCTTCTGCGCATGCATTTTTATTGATGGTACGACTGCGGTCACGTTTTTGAAATTCGATCCCGATTGCGTCATTTGCCTTTCCGCAAATGAAAGTGTAAATATGTCCGCCAGCAATTTGCAACAAGGAGGAACTAGTGTAGGTACTCCAATCTACACCTTCCAACCAGAGATATCATCAGTGATCTGATATCTCTGGTTGGAGGGTGTTAAAAAGTTGAAATTCATCGAAGACTTTTATCACAATCGCGTAAAAGTATTTCTCTGTAGATAAAGAAATTAAAAAGAGGCCGGATGAGTGTGACGCGTAAAGAGGAAGCAGGACAGCCGTGTACCTTCTCTATATCTCTATTCTATTAGCGAATAAGCAGGTTACCGTCAGTGAGATAGCGTCTTCTTTAAACATCATGGTTCTGCCTGTCAAATAATCGAGTTGGCTTCCGTATAGTCTGTGCGGTTTCCCACAGACTTAAAACTACAGGAAGCGGCGCAAAAGTAGGTTCACGACCAAAAAAAATCTTTTCTTTAGAAGGAATGTGTTGAAGAAAAGCTCGTGGACCGCTAAACAAGTTAATTGACAACGGAGGTGACTCCCTTTGTAGGTTTATCAATCTACACTTAAGTGACTTATTTTTAAAATACGTTAAGTGCATTTAGATAACTGAATAATAAACGAAGCAATAGAAGGTGGAACTACCAAATACGCAGGATCCTCCACCCGTATTTTTGTACTGATGCAAAATTTTTGTTATTTATGGTTTTTGTGTTAAATTTGTACAACTCCATATTTATTTTTAGCGAAATTTAAAATAAATTAAATTTTAATAATTGTTATTAATGAAATTTAAAATTAATTAAATTTAACGAATATTATTATTATTGAAATTAAAAATAAATCAAATTTTTATCAATATTATTTTTAAGTTCTGCGGGTCAACTATTTTTAAGTGTTACAGCTGTTTCGGCTTGCAAGCCCATTATCAAACCTCTTTTTGGTTTGATAATGGCCTTGCAAGCCAAAACAGCTGTTAAGAGTTAACCCGCAGAAATTAATAAAAATATTTATTAAAATTTAATTTATTTTAAATTTCGCTAAAAATAAATAATTTTTTTGTTATTTTGACCGACTAAATGACATCATGTATACAAAATCGTGCGGTAACTTTTGGACGATGTATATATTTTTACAACGTAGTATTAAATGTGGCGCGTAGAGCCTTCTTAATCCTTGTTAAAGGTTTGACGTCCGATTTTCGCTGCGGAACTCAATAAGGTGTGTAATGTTTTGTAGTGGCTAAGATATCCGGCAGGTGTGTGCGCGCCCTGGAGCGTGGCCACACGCACACTCACACACTCGCCGCTCACCGCAGGGCCCGAGGGGAGCGGGGGCGGTTAATGACGGCCGACGCAGGGTTGGCGGCTTAAGGATTAAATATTTTTATTGAAGTCCGCTAGCTGGTAGGGATGTCAGCGACCTGGATTAATTCCCTTGACGCCGATGTATCCATGTCTTAATAGTTAACTGTTCGAAGAATATTTTTTCTTCTTCTGTATGAAGGCTTGAACTTTGTGGTGACATTATTATTAAAATAAAACACAAATCACTTTGTTTTCACTTCTTTATTAGATTAAACAATCTACATGTTTCGAGAACAATGATCTCTCCTTCAGGATTATTGTGTACAAAGTGATTTGTGTTTTATTTTCTTAACAGTCGTATAATTTCTAGAATTTTACATTATATCAAACATATTAATTTATTTGTCTATCTATCTGTTTGTAACTTCCTTTAACGTTCGTAATTTCATTCAAATTCACGGCTAAAAAAACAAAATTACACGAAATTACGCAAACCTCGGACGAAAATGTCTGCGCGGCATCCTAGCGATATCGCTACCACCGCCTCTCTGTGGACCGTCAAAAATATTCAATATTGTTAAATATGAAGCTAGTTATTTATTTGAAAGTATTTTGTTACAGAAATTATGTTTATTGGTTAATTATCTTTATATTATTTATACTAAATCAGAAAGACTTACGGTAATTGTTATACTCATTTTACTGTGCTATAATTTTTAAAATAAAATTGGAATATTTTGTGTCACAATGTTCATTTTTTTTTTGCATATGTTCATTACAAAAGAAGACGAATGAATATATTAAAATATATAAGAATTATGTGTTTAACTGAAAAATCGGAAAAGGTATAAATATTTATATCAAAATATATTTCATCAAATCATCTAAAACAAAATATATTTCGAAAATTGAATGTACCATCACTCACAAAAATATACAAAACAAACTCCCTGTGCCAAATTTACAAAGATTATTTTATAAATAAATCTCACCCCTGAGACTGTATAAGTAAGAGACATAGAACAAAGGGACAAATAAAGATTCCAACCTTAAGAGCCAGTATGGCATAACATCATTATACATACTTGGGAGTTAAATGATACAATACATTGTTGTCGCAAAACATATTTTAAGAAAAGAACATTCAAAATACGAACAGTTAAAAAAAGAAGTCAAATCCTTGATTTTGGACAACGATGTATTGTTACATTGCCCACAAGTCTCAAATGGTTTCTGTATAAAAAATTACTACTTCTAAATGGTTTCTGCTTTCGTTCTCTAATTTGGCTTGAAAATATTCCTCCCATAAGCTCGAGCTTTGGCTCATATTATGGGGAGTATAATATATTTAAAATGTTGTAATATAGAATTAATTCATTATAAAAGCCATCTTTATGTATCTACTGTTTAAATAAATAAAAAAAAATACTTTGTACTTTGAAATAAGCTATATTTGACTAGATTTTTAAAAAATATTTTTTTAATTATCGTGTAGTACCAATTATTAAGTATTTTATATATTTTAATAATCTGTAAGATAAATATCTCTTCTTACGCTATGTTTTTCAATTTTTTTGTTGGCGTATGTATAACTCATACTTTTTTGAGTTGAATGAAAATATTATCGAAATGAGCGCGGTGTACAAATTCCAAAAATAATGAAGAAGAAAACACGACGATTTAGAGTTAAACCTTTTCATATAACATGATCAAAACAACTTTATATTTAAGACGTTTAAAAAATTTGATATTTTTTTCTAAATCAGCTTCTTATATAGATATGTTATAAGGGCGATCGAATGACCGTGCTGTCTGTAAGCGACTTTGTAGTAGGAATAATAACATAATGGCTTTATCAGCCAGAGATCCGTAACGGTATGGCAATACGAATAATAAAGCCATTTTGATACTGTTGTGGTATACCTATATTGTTGATTAGATTTAAATGTATTATCTGAAATGTTTCCCTGTTTTCTGGTGTCAAAAAATTCATTGAAACTTTCATCACTGTGGGTTATAAAATATAAACAACTATTTTTGACTAATTTCATACAATGGAATTTTGATTAATTTTAATGAATTTGTTGAGATTTTCTGTCTCACATAGAAGTGCTTTCTATGTGAGAATCTTGCTGGTTTCCTGGTAGTATTTAAAAAAGGTGTTCTTTCTTTGCAAGTATCTCAAGAATTAAATGATAATATAAAATTGTACGTAGGTACTTATGATAAGTATAAAAATTAAAACAAATATGGTTGCTTTTTTATTTGCATAAAAATAATAAATTATAGCAACCCTTGAAAGTTTTGAAATTATTCACCCGCATTAATTATTTTATGGATCGTTTAAGAACGTGGTGGCAGTTCGTGTAAGTAAATCAGTGTTCGATGGCCTAAGGGGTTTGAAATATGGTGATGAGAAAACAACCGTGAAATCATCACCGGCGAATTTGTTATGAATGTTGAACGCATTTCTGACATTTTATTTAATTTCATTCCTTCATTCACAACATTCAATTAATTCCACATCAATTTATTAATAAATAAATTATATTTATTAAGTCAATTATAATATATACGACGTTTATAGTTGGTTATGGTTTTATGGAAAATTATTACATGGACTGCATGTCAGATTTATACATAAATATAAAAATACATGCACATGTTATGGTGCGCAAAAGGAGATATGAATAGGATTCATAATCGATTTCTAAAATTTAACGATAATAATGAGTATAATAATAACAACCATATATTTTCTAAAATAGTAAAATATATCAAAAAACCCATTAAGTAAATATGTAAAATCTTTTTTCTGTTCAGTTGATTTTAGATTTTTTTACTAAATGTGGAGTATAAAAGCGAAGGCAGCGATATTAAAAAAAATAATTCAATCGTCATGGATTATTAATTTAGAATGCACTGAAATAGAGATTTTACAGGAAATATATAAATTTATAACATGATTTTGGAATGGATAGATACATAAAATCTATAATTTAGTACATTCCAAATTAGTTATTCTCGGTGACTGCCTTCAAAACATTTTTTTTTTAATTTTGCTGCTTTTGCTTTTATACAACACAATTATTTACGTTCTTGTCATTAATTCGTATGGAATAAGAAACGAAATTATTAAATAAATTAAAATTATTTTCGGGTTTTCAAGTCGTTCTAGACTTATATTATATTTAACCGTCTTAAAATGGGTGAAGGTCTAGTAAAGTGGATGGTAATTTAAGTGAACACGTCATTATCATTAATGGACATGGTAGCTATTTTATGGTACAATATTATTATTTCATTTTCATTGAAGTATAAAATTTGTTCTACACTAACTTTACTTACTAATTACACCCAGTGTATATTAGGTATTAATTATAGCTAATGGTTAGAGGAATTGCTCCTCTCAAAAAGATAGAAGTAACAAAATAACTCAACGCACGCGAAGTACAAACTTTGATTTACTAATATAAAATTAGCACGTCATTTGCATTAAGATAGACAATCATATTATTTATTTTTTGTTACAAATTTATGGCGGTGGAAGACAAAATAAAACACTTAAATTGAAAATAGGTTTTTTTTACAAACAATTTTAACTGTAGCACTTTGTCTTAATTCGCACTAATCATCACTCATGAGTCTTCTTTGTGAGTCTTTGTGAATCTTCTCATGAGTCCACTTATTTGTGGAACATTTTATTACGCCGTTTCTAACGCACTGATTCCGCACGCAGGCGCAGGTAGGTATCTACTCTGGTACTTTATCACCCGCCGCCAATATTTGCACTGAATCTTCCGTAAGCCTTATCTGTGGTGCTCGCAAGCTGTCACAATAAACAGTCTCAGACAGTCCGCATCTGCGCAATATAGGGTCCTGATTTCTAGTTTCTCGAGTATAGTCGCGTTTTATAAAAATTTCTGATTTATTCTAAAATGTTCGTTTATTCAAAAAATTCGATTATTTATTTCAGTACAAAACGTTTTTCAACAGGTAGTAAATACACAGCACTCGCTGTCACACTGTGCCATCGTTTCCCATTATTAAATCAGTGACTTAAGGCGTACCGATATCTAACTGGCACTGCTTCTACGTGGAATATTCGAAGGTGTTGCATCTCTATCGTGTCACGTAGAAGAAAGAAGGCCACGACGAAAACAACGGAAGCACGACGTTAACCCATTTTGTGGAACGGGGTTCTACAGAATCACTTAAAATAATTGAGAGTTTAGCGACTTTCTTGGCGCCCTTAATCATTTTTATCCATAATTTCTGAAATTGAAGGCTACAAAATTATACTTAGAATGATACCTAAAATATAATTTTCAATCGCGCAGATTAATTAATTAACTTAATTTAATATCACTCCGTTTCTCTAAAAAATGAACCACCATACTCTTTTATCTTGACACACAACGCTTTTTGACTACTCGAACTCATTTTTAATATCTCTAGTAAAAGTTAAAAGTTTTAATAATTGCATTATTAGTAACGAACAGTTGCGTTGTCATTAGTTATATTGTGTCAAATTCCGATAACTAATTTTCCATAATGCGGTTTTCCCTCGGTATTAGGCAAAGCACACAAAAATTTCACATGATCCACATTCATACATCTTCTCATGCCAACTCATCAACTTCAAAGAGGACCCTCTTTCAGCATCTAGTAAACCTGCTGATGTGAAGTCTTCCGTGGAAGTCATATATTTATATTATAATAAACACTCGTGTAATTTTTTACTACGACCAACCACCTAAGCAATACTATTTTATTCCTATTTTCTACGTTAAGGTCAGCTTTATATTTTTTTTTATTCTTTCCTTTAGCATAAAATTTTGTGATTATATAAAGATTCATATTAAACGTTGTTTACGTATATTGAAAACGCACTCTGTAGGTATCAATTATTAGTATTCAAACATGTATTTTTTTTAACAGCAAAAGTTGTCAAAATAACAAATATTTACATAGAAAATCGACATATATCCATAGATATTTCTATTACCAAATATAGCAAGTATCATCGTGTAGTAAGACAGATACTGGAAACTCATCACAGTCCCTGACGATATGCATTATGTTCCTACATTATACATATTACTAATTATTACTCTTTACCATAATTTTTCCTTCTTATAATGAGTCTTATCTATGTCTGTTAAATTAAATATATGCATCTTATATTTGTGTGAGATATATAACTGTTTTTTGTATTGTTTTCTTACCATGTATTTATGTCTCACTGTTTGATTACCAAATAAATAAATAAACAAACAAATAGACATAATATGATATGATCAGATGCATTTATCTGATTATGTCATATTAGAAGAGATGATTAAAATAGACAAGCTTTGTTGTACGAGCAAAGTTTTTATAGGTATCTTATTTATTTCAAAAAAGATAAACTATCAATTATTTTTTCTGTGATTCTAGATATAAAATAAAAATAATAATTTTAAACCAACGGGACTGAAGAATTTGCAAAAATACGTGGCATCGAATAAAAATGGACATGAAAAGTGGGAGATATTTGAGGAGACCTTCATCCATTAAAGTTTAGATGTTGATGATAATATTTAATGCATGTGGTAAACTTGTAAAATTTGTCTACGCCTGCCTACCTTAAATAGTGCATTGGTACAAGAGTTTATTTTTATTAGACTAGAATTAGTCTCATGATTGCAACAGAACACGAATAGTATTTAGTATACTAATAGCCTACAACACTTGTACACAATTATTAATTCAAAAATATAATCTTTGTTGTGGAAAATTTGTTGTCAAAGATATCCTTTTTAAATTCATCCAGCAAGTATATAATATAACGAAACTCCGCCCGTTAAATCTGTTCATCTTTACGTTCCTTGCCTACACCGTACGACGTAGGAGATACATGACGTAGAACGTATACACACATACACACATGCAGCGTCCCTTCCGTAACGTGTCACGTATATGACGCGCGTACATAAGGCACATAAGCCACACACGCCGGCGTACGTGAGAGCGCTACGCCGTACATATGTAGCGGGCCGTAGAGGCTCGTCTACGAATAGCTTTTCAGGGCTACACATACGTCAGACGTGTGGGGCACACACACGGGGTGTGCGCAGTGTGGGTACACCTACGAAAGACATCGACGCGTGTGTACATGAGAAACCTGAAAATAAAAGGCAGCGAAGTTTTGCTTTTATGTTAATGTCTATATTTTAATTAATACTACACAGTACTACACACTACTTCGCGTGGAAGATCCATGCAAACCATCATAGCCCTTCCCAATTCCGCAAACCAGGAAAATCCAATAGAGGGCGTAAGTCGACTGTTTTAACCATAATATTATCAGGTTCACTATATAAGAAACATCTAAAGGACGAACTGGAAAAGAGGTATTATCTTATGATAATATACGTAAGAGAATACCTCGTTTTCACCATAATACCACTATACGATAATAATACTTTAACCTGATTCTTCTATACCAGAAAGAGTTGATTACGCAGATCGTCTTCTGATTTAGTCATTCCTTCTGGTACTTAAAAGACTAATGAAGAATATGCGGTGTACCTACTTATTCTGACATGATCCTTTTAGTCAGGTCGTATGGGGAGAACTTTGGTTGCAGAATCTAATGTGTAATTTCTGGTTACACGATGAATGCACCGGATGTGAGACAAAAGATTACCTGTGTGATTACTGCAAATAAATAATAAACGAAATTCAATTATAATCTTAAAATATGAAAAGTGAAAATAATTTGGAATATGCTACTCCAAATCATTTGCATTATTTTAAAATACATATTTTAATTGCAAGAATTAAATTTTATTTTTGTCAGGCACTGTTGTAATTTTTTTGAATTTCCACATGCATTTCATAACAAAGTATCAGTTTATCTGCGTTCTTATCGAGTTTTATTTATGAAATCTTTTTTAACTTAATTTCTGCACTGTAAAATAAAAATGGTGTTCCGAATATGCTTCTTTACCTCTATAATAAGATATTATTAATAGAAAATATCGATTTGATTTAAAATATTTATTGCTAATTGTATGACCATAAAATCATTTAAAAATAAATAATCGTAATATCATTTTTACCGAGTTATTGAGAACTACTAATGCAACTGCGATAACATTAGAAAGCATTCGAATCGTGAAGACGGAGGAAATCGTGCAAAACACTGCATAAAATATCAATGATTCAGAAAAAATCAATTCCACCGGATAATAATATCTAATATTTTATTGTCCTATGGACATTAATATTCTTATCATTCTGTTATGCAAGATAATATTCTATTAGAGAAATTGAAAAACTTTTTTCAGTTTCACACTCTATATTACTTTATAAGCAATTAGACTGTCTTAGTGGAATATCAAAATGAATAAAAATTGTTCCTTTTCATTGCATTAAAGTTTCGTTAATTTCATTTATAAAATTATTATAAATTCAATAATAATAAATGTGACGTGATAATAATAAAATTATTATCACGTCTTATTAGAGTAATTACATTTTTTTGTTATTTAATATTTTTTTCAGTCACCTGATATCCCCATTGTATAACTTGATTTCATTTTACGTGTTGTTATTAAACATCACGTAAAAAATATATCTTATTAATAATAAAATACCAAAAAATGATACCTACAACTTTATTATTAACTTATTAATATACAAATACAAAATAAATGTAGAAGAAGTTGATCAGTCCTTTCTGTCCACAAGACTTATGTACCCATCTGACTATTGAACTATTGAGATATCTTTCCCTTCTTCACAATCTTTGCCAAATATGTTCTTGAGATGCCAAACGACAGAACCGTTTTATTTATTGAGTGTTCACATTCAATGATTCTTCTATTATAGCAGCCGTGGGCCATTGCCGCTCAACTGATCTGGATTCCGATGACATATTTCTTATAGTCTAGCGATATTAAAAGCATGAAAACTTAGAATTTAAATAAAATATAAATATGAATGCATTGAAACAGCCGGCTTTTTCATAACTTTAATTTTCATAACTCTAATTATTAACTTAAAAGTATGTCAAATATAAGTAAAGTAATGTGACAATTTATATCTATGGTTAATTGGTTATCTCTTTTTACGATAAAACGAAATATAAGTGCACATTAATTTACATTTTGTACTATAAATTTTCGATGTAGTGTAACGATTTGTTTTATTAGAACTGTCAATTGTCAAAAGTGGATAACGACTGTCCGGTGTTTTCACATACACATAGCAATAAAGTTACGTTAAGATATTTAGAATAATGACAAAATCTTATCGGCTCTTTCATAAATTGATTATTTCATACACACTCTCATCTGCTACAGCAGTGGGAGATGCGTAATTTTTGCCGCTTTTATTTTTCTTCACATGAGTTTCGTGTCGAGGTGGATGGTAATGTTATGTAAATATTCACACACAATGCAGCCATGGCAGGCGCAGATCTCCTCCACAGCCTCCCGCGGCCTTGTCCATGCGAGAGTCTGTTGAGTTCATCAGCGGTTCGCGTGCGACCGACTACCGTCAGTGCGACAGCCTCATTGCCCAGCACTCCCACACTTGCGTTTTCAATTAACAATGTGCGCTGCTCGCACTTGGCACAATTTTTTATATGTTAATATCTTTTATCGCGCCACAAATGTTTTAAAACTAAATTAATTATGAAAAATAGTGGAAAAATAAAGAAAACCATTAAAGAAAAGGAATTTGCTGTAGGAATTGAGTAAAGAGATTATTTTGATGAAACAACATATTTTAGTTAACAGCAAATCAAATTATAAGGTTGTTTAATAATAGCAATTCGTTCATGATCACACTGAAGTTTTCTCGTGCATTTATCGTAGCTGGCCCATTTCCACTCACTTCGTTTCGTTACTTATGTACTAATGAAAACAGCGTGAATACTTATTTTGAGTATTTTACCACCAAAAAAATAAAAATCAACGCTTTGTATACAAGGTAACTTGTAGTTAGTAGAAAAACTTCGAGGGAGTCTTTTTCATTCAATAAAAATAGAAAACATTCCTTAAACTTTGGGTGAATGTTGACAATTATGGAGATATTCAATATTTGCATTTTTTTCAATATTTCTGACTTATTTTCTGTAAGACGTTGGACTATTACTATAACAACTAATACGGAATATTAAGAATTCATTCGCAGCTTTCCAAGCAGCAAAAAGCAGCTTTCCTTCTACACCACATCTCAAATATAACAAGCGAATTCCTTTAATTCTCTATTATTTTATTAATAAATAATTGAAATAATTTCGTTTATAAAAATTTATGAAAATTAAAAAGTTCTAATAAAAATTAATATTTAAATGAATTTAAATGTACTTCGGTGGATAAAAAAAAACTATCAACAAATTGTTATGTTTTAAGGAGAGAGAATTTTTTCTTGATTGATTGAGGATCGATATTTTGCTTACTTTTAGTAATGAGCAAGTCCAATTTTAACCAGTCTAAAAATGTAAACACAGCTCTGCATCAGATATCGCGTCGTTTTGTTATTTTTTTAAATTATTTTATTTCCTGTAGTTCTGAGATTTTTTCCGGAATACAAAAATTTAATTTGATTAAATCTGGTTACATACTTAACTCATAAACGCATTTTTGTACATTTTTATTTAATTGCACCATAGATTGCTGCCAAAATTTTAGAATACGCATAACAAAATGTTTAAATAAAATATTCGTTTATTTAAAATCTCCCTGAAAACCTCCTGTAACATTTATTAATCTAATTACACATATTTCTCATCATTTGATGAGTTTGCGCTCCGGAATTAGTATAGCGTGTTATTGTGAAAAAATTGAAGTAAATGAATGTGTAAATCTCGGGATACATAGATAAAAATTGAATGTGATACCCAGATATACAGAAATGAGACATGTAAAAGATTGAAAACAGTATTGAATGTACAGACAAAATAAAATATTATGTTTTGATACAGATTGTGAACACTTTACACCAATCTTTAGCGGAATCCGTTATAAGATACAGAATATCTAGGTGGGATCTATCTATCTTATATTAAACAAATATTATAAAAATATAAGGTACTTTAAATTCGGCATAGAAATTAATTAATAAATCATCTGACTCGTATCTAAACTTTTGAAGAACCATAGATTTATGCCTAATGATGCTATCTTATGTTATAAATTATTTTTAAGGTAATTATTGATGTTACCAGATTTGCAACATACGAAGGACTGCTCATACTGAAGGTAATTAATAAATATGGTCTATAGACATTGAAATATGTGATACCTACTGAAAAAATTAATAAACTTTAAAGAAATTTAATAAAATCAAATATTAAAAAAGGAATTAATACTTGATTTTATAAAAATGTATGGCTAAATTTAAAGAAAAAAATCACAGTCAAATTTATTAATCAACTAGAAATACATGCAGAAAAATCAAATCAATGAAAAAATATTACTATATGGTATCAGCCAAAATATTTTGATTTGATTTTTCTGCATCTTTTTAATTCATTAATAAATTTGGTTTTAAATTTCACAGAACTTTGTTCTGAGAAACTGCATCTTAATAAGAATGTGAATATAACAATTTATGGAATTAATTATCAATGGTAATGTTTTTATCATTTTTTTATGATCATTTGTTTATCTGTATCCTTACTTATATTACTTTGTAATTTTATCTTCTTAAAGAAACCCAGCTTACTAGTCTTACGAATTAGTGAGTTTTTATTTTGTAAAAAATATAATATAAATGACCATTATTTAAATATTTGTAAGTTATGGTATTCAATAAACGCCTGCCTTAGTAAAATCTTCGTTCATCTATCCTCTCAAAACCCGACATACACGTATACCCTGCACACATATCCACGTTTTAAAGTCAACTGACATTTACCACATAATAATTTAATACGGGCGATAAGATAAACCTTACCACGTTCTCTTAGGGGCCAATAAACCGTTTAAAACCTTCGGAGCCTCTATTTTATCATTTTACATAATCCTTATCTGGAGTTGCCTCATATATCAAGTGAATGTTTACATTCCAAAATCTGTGAGAGCAAAATCGTGAAATGTTCAGAACATTATAAAGCCATCTTCCACGGTAAACACACATTGTAGGCATCTCTACATGGCAACTCAACTGCATCTCGCAACATCGAAATTACAGTTTGCATCCAAGGTCGTAATGCTCTTTATGCACCACCGTTCGCCCCATATATGAACATTTGCAGTGATGGCAATTTTTTTTATCTATTATGGAAGATTTAAAAAAAAATCATACATAAATCAACAACAAAAATAGTTTTATTTTTGGAAAACAATTTAGAATATCAATTGTGCAGCAATTCAGTAAAAATAATTTTATTCCTTTCTTAGTTATTGGAGAGATAGGTATTCAAAAAATTAAAAAAAAAATTGAATGCAATCACCGAGTATAACTAATTTAAAATAAACTAAATTCTACATTTAATGTATCTATTCCTTTCGAAATCAAGTTTCCTATAAATTGATGGGCCATGTTTCCCGTAAAATCTCGAATTCAGTACATAATAAATTAGTAATACTCGATGACTGCATTAATTTTTATTTCGATATGGCTGACTTTGCTTTTATAACCTAGAAATGATGGTTTACTCTGTGCTAAACTATTTGCAATACTATACGCAAGGTTCGAGACAAACAAATATTCATGTTAGTTTTTTTTTTGTTTGGCATTTCATATATCTGCAAGGTCTAATGGCCCTGCATGGTTTGTTTAATTTAAAAGTTTATCATATTTGTAACTATATAATTTAATTCGTAGTGAAACAACTTTTTACCTAGATTTTTAAAGATACTCATTTGATCATTATACAAATAAGAAAACTTTTTAATTGTTAACAAAAAATTATGTACGTCGTTCAAATAATCAAATTACATAATGAAAAAAAATATTCAAAAGTAACTGAAGAGAAAAAGAAATAATGTTTTCATTTTTAAAAGAAATGTATTCATATGATGACATACTGCTTGGACTATTTTCAAATTTAGCCAAGCGCTTGTGCTACGAAAAGGAATTACTTGGTAGTTTCCGGGGATGCCGTTTAAACCACCGACCACCGACTAATTAATAGAAAAGTATATTATTAGTAGATTAAGAAACCACGCATATTTAAAGTAGGTATTATCACTGGTCGTGGCTTTGGAAGACAAATGAATACACTTAAAATTAAGTAACGATTTATTAATTAAATATTAATTTATTATTATTTCGAATAAAATGACTTTGTCTATTTAGACGTTTCGGCATAAATTAATACACTTTTCTTTAAATAACGCTATTTTGCCATTTATCACTCGTTTATGAATACTTTAAAATCGCTGGAAACAATTTATTAATTGTATTGCTTGCTAGAACATTCCATCCAATTCTCGCACGTAGTAGTCGTATTTATTTAATCGCCCGATTAATTCGCTAAATTTCTATCGCTCCTGGCGACTGGCCACACCGGCGGTCATCCGCAGCTTATTTCGCACCAATAGTAATGTCAAAACAAACTCGTGTGATAGTGTGTTCTAAAAGGCAATAGAGGCTTCGATCTTATTGTCATCATCGACATATTACGAGAACATAATCTCGTAACAGTATATTCAATGAATCTACATGCTTTATTTCAGCATTGTAAACTCGAATCAGGTTAACTAATTAATATTACATAAATGTATCAAACATAATAATTTCGTTGTCAATTCGTCCGTCTGTCGGTCTGTTTGTCCCCGTGACTTCGTGTAACGTCCGTAATTTCGTTCCAAAAAAAACAAATTAAACGGCCGGAGATCGGGCTTAAATCTCGGGTCACCAAACCCGAACCAGCGGCTTCGCGTATGTTGCTACGGTCGCCTTTCCGTAGACCGCCAAAAAATAGTATAAATGTGTACTAGGGCTTAGCAAAGACGCGAACCAATGTTCCACCTTTTTGACGGGCTACAGCTAGTATTTCAATATTATCCATTTAAAGTAACAGAATTGATTGATGTTGATCGGGAATCAATATATATATAAAGACCTGTGTTCCCCTACCCGCCAAGTTTTCTCCACATGGTATGGTGGTGGATAGCCTTTGGTGTCACATCGAAAATATGCCAGTTTGGTGGGGGTTGCTATGCGTGGGTGGGAGTGGGTGATGAAAATGTGCTTTCTGGCACATTCTTTTGCTATGGGAAGGCCGCAAATGCTTCAGATTGTTTGAAAATAGGCGCGCTGACTGTGTCGGTGATTCTAGAAGGTTCCGGAAAAACCTGCTCTAGAAAGTTCTGGAAGGAGAAGACTCTAGAAAATTCCCGAAAGTTCAATAAAGTTCCAAACTAAGTGGCGGAATGTATCGGTTTGTCTAGAGGGTTCCTGTACATTCGATAAATTTCTTGAAAGTTCTGGAAGGAGAATGTTCTAGAAGGTTGGCGAAAGTTATAGTACACTAAAAATCTACGCGTGCG
>JADDOH010005819.1:0-46689 GCA_016648135.1 Agrypnia vestita | reverse complement strand
TCCCGGTGTGTACACGTCAAATGACCGCGTCATTGTCCCCGAAACATGAGCGTAGATGTTGATGCGACATGTCGAGCGGAATGTTTCGCGATTTGTCCCCTAGTGAATACATGGCTTTAAACTGTATGAACGTACCTCAAGTAGCAATAAAATAACCTTTTTATCTGTATCAATTCAAAATCTATTGATTGAGCGAAAAAATAAAATAAAATATTAATTTGAATGATAGAAATTGCTTCATTCATGTTTCCTCGATTTACTCAGTAATTTCTTTTAAAGGGCGAAGGGCGAAAAAGGACAATTTTTGTAAATTTTTAAAAGAAAACCTATATGAGTTATGGTACTGGTATCATTTCTCCATGAAAATATATACTTTTAAGAATACGTTAACATTGGCGGAAAATTCTTGGTGCCGAAAAGACCACTCCCATTTCATCTGTAATCATCAGAATAAAAAAAAACAAAAAGATTATCAAAACTAACACTAAAATTTAGTCTTTGACGGAGGGGTTTTTGAAAATATAGATTTTTGACAAAATGGCGGGCGTTTGAATTTAAAATAGCGTTTTTTAGGGAAAAAATTCGGGTTTATTATGCCGATAAAAAAAACTAAGTAATCCAAAAAATCCTACGACAAAGACTAGATAATTATGTATAGAATAACCATCAGAATTTTCAAATTGATCAATTCAGTGGTTGCCGGGATATTTTGGTCACCGGTATTCAAAACATGGTTTCAAGTAAAACGCGTTTGAAAATTGCGCAATGAATAAATCGCGAAATTTTTCAACTTACATAAAATCATCGATTCCAGGTCCATAATATAAGTCCTCCACCTTGCTTAGATTTCCTATATCATCGAGCACTCTTCACAAACATAATAGAAACAGGTCTAACGTTTCTATTACGAAAAAACCCGACTGACAGCTACCTGCGTGTAGCGCAGCGCCGTGTGACGCGGCGCGTAATCAACAAAGAGATGCCACTATTATCAGATATAACATTGTTATTTTTTACGCCCATTCTTTTAATTCGTAGCGTTTGCGGTTTGTTGTCCTCCGGAAAAACTTTGGATCGATTTTTAACCCCTTTCCCGTGATTCAATCGAGCTGAAACCTTGCAGGCAGACTCGTGGCGATGATAAAAATGATCTAACAAATTTTTGATTAAATTTTTTAAATAATTATAGTATAATTTTGGATTTTTCGAAATTTTAATGTTTTTTCAAATTGGAATCAATACAAATTAGTAATGACCCCGACGCGTGCAGTAGGCACGGAACCTGATTTAATGAGAAAGGGAGTATAATAAGAACTTGGTTTTTATTATTTTTGCTTGAAATTCACCAGACATTCTTAAGAACTCAAGCTTTAAGAAAATGCAAAAATTTAAAAATCGATTATTTCGATTATGCAGGTATTCCCCCTTAATGGAGATACTGTTTTTTTAGCTTAGTGGGGCGGTGCTGTCTTTGTTTTTATACCCCAAATACCTATAGAGAAGAGAAAAATCGATTTCAAATTTCAGATACTAAGTCTCTAAAATTTTTATTCGTTTATATTACGGTGATATCAACGCGTCTGCGAAACCCGTCACATCCCAGTCAGTAACAATATTGCGAATGTCTGTAGAAAGTGTTATGTTCCCGGCTACCCTGACCCGCTGCGGCGGCTGTCAGACACGGTATTGCATGCACACGGCACGTCACGTAATAATGACGAATATAATAGACTAATTATTTCGCCCGTGGCCTAAATTAGTGCATAATCTTCATATCCATATTAATTTCTTCTAACAATCGTTATCATTCATTTGATTCCGCTAATGACAGACTTATTGTCCCGCCGTCCTTGCGGTCGGGATCTTATTCTAATTGTGTTTATCTATGGTTAAATCTCAAAATGGCGAATTGCGGTCCATATGAAGCGTATAGTCCGTCCAACTTATCTGGAGAATAAAGGAGGGCGTCCCAATCGTTGTGGTACTGCCCATAGTCTAAAAATTATCTCATTTGTAGGGAATTTTATGCAAATTCGTTTTTTCTTAAACAAGTTATTAAGCAGTATACGACACGATAAAAAACAAAAAATGTAAACTAACGTACAAATAAATTTATCAAAATATACATTCGTAAAATACACAACGTCACAAAATGGCGTTTTTTCAAAATCAAAGAAAAATACAATTTTCAGGAAAAAAACAAACAATAATAATTATTTTAGGCCGGCGCCACATTACGCAGATCTTCCGCCGCGTTTTTTCCGTTGCGCCAAATCGGCAAAGCAAATAGATCGACCGATCATCCGCGTAGTGTGTTTAATAAGCGCATATTGTATGGAAAGAAATGTAGCGATGTTCCACGACAGAAGAGACGCGGCGGAAGATCCGCGCAGTGTGGCGCCGGTTTTATTCGGTGTCTCATACCTAATGATCATGACCACCATGTTTAACTCAGTAACACCTAAGGATATCAATCGGTTTAGGGCCGTTGTATCAACTTGGTTTATAATCTTTCGTTCAAAGTATAGATATTTTGCATTTTCCACCGATCAAACAACTCGCTCTCGTAAGAATCTATGAACTATTGCTATAAAGGAAGTTGATGCAACCAGTCTTTAATGTGCATAAATAAAAAAGTTTATTTTTGAAAAAAGATGTTTGTACAAATGAACTCGTTAATGAATTATGTAATAAAAAGTATAAATAATAAAAATTATATGTAAAAAATTATCGAATAAAATATGTTCTAAAATTTTTCGCATCTAACGGCTTCTAATTCAATTTTTCCACTTATCCTTGTTCTTTTTTTTCCGGGTTTAGATATTTTAATGCCCATTTCCATGGCCACTTTACCCTCTTTAACTATTTTGTAAATTGCCGATTCAGAAATACCTGAAGATATTGTATAATAGTAAAATAAAAAACTAAGTATGGGAAAATCATTATAACTGCATGGCAGCACTAACCTGAAGTGGCGGCAATAAGTCTATGAACAAAATCAAACGGTATAATTGGGGCTTTTAGACGTTGTTCCTCTTCAAAAAACGTGTGCATTTTCAATATTATTTCCCGAACACCGCTTTTAATGGTTTTTGGCATGGTGACAATCTAAAATTTTCTTAAAAAACTAACGAAACAGTCGTGAACCCCTCTGTAAACAAAGTCTGTCAAAGGTCTGTCAGCTGTAGATAATCCAATATGGCGTCGTTAGTTCCAAATTTGGCCATTCTTCAGATAAGTTAGACGGACTATAGCACATTTACAAAATGTCTCTAAAGCATGCATATTCAAATATCAGACTAGCATATTAAACTTGCTGCTAGGCCCTGCAAGCAGCTGCGCGGCCTATTAGAGTCTAGAGTCGGATCTCGTTTTGTAGAAGTTAAATCAGAAACATTAAAAAAAAACTATCTTTGAATTCGCTTATCTCCATAACTGTTGATAAATTTTTCCATAACTTTTTATCCATAAATTTTTTGACTCTTAATTGGACGTAGTTGTGCAGAAAACATCCAACCCACAAAATGCTAAAATGAGTTATGTACGGGTTTGGACAGCTCAATACGACATCTTTGAAAAGGTCCAAGCTCTAAAAGATATACCTAGTTTTTTGTTAATTCAAAATTTTTCTTGCCCACATCACAGCGTCACCGTTAAATTAACTTTTTAAATAAAAAAAGTGGTTTGACTATTTTATATGCCTTCAAAATTGGTTGAAAACATCCATGTAGTATGGACGAATTAAGCAATTTTTTAATTCTACTGTTACTACACGATGATAACTTTGTAGAAAACATCTAAAGAAGTTGAACGTTTTCTATGCCTCAGGTAAATGCATTTTACTTCATGCTTTATCAAATTCGTAGAATATAGAACTCAAATTTAAAAAGTACTGATTTCGTACACTTGGACATTAAAACGCGTCATTTTTTTTTTTCTTATAATTACATTTAAAAAAACATCCCTACAATGAGCCCTATGCAAAAAAATATACAATAATGAATTAAATATTGACGTATTAGGTTTTTGTAGGTTCAAGATTAGAGGACATTTTCTCAGTTCCATGTTTTTTGGGTTGGATGATTTCTGCATAACTGCGTCCAATTGGTGCAGGAATCTAGGTACCTGTAAAGCATATAATGGACAGTCTCTGTTACACCGTCCTACAAATCTTGTTTGTTGTTTTCATTACCCTCCTATCCTCTCTCATATCTTCCACATGATCAAATCATCTCCACAATCCTTTGTTTATTATATCTACTAGAGATGGGGATTTTCGCTCAGTTGACTGAACTGTTGTTCAACGGGTCTTTCAGTCAACTGAACTGTTCACTTTGAATCGTTCAGTCGTTCATTTGAATTATTGTTTTTCAACTAACAATATCAAAATAGAAGTGACAAAACTGCTAAACCAAATATAACAAATGATTTTGTGTCCTAATTGTATTATTATTATGTTTTTATATTGATGTTTGTAAAATGTTATCCATAGACCTTTCAGGTCTCTGTCACATTTTAAATAAAAAAACAGTGAAGGGGTTTTATCCACATAAAACCCGCCGAAATTATTTCTGACGGGGGGATGGGAATTGAGACGTTCGTTCATAATATGTGAAGTGTTCGCTTGCCCAGCGAAAAAATGTTCGCTGCTTAGAGGCGAGGGGAAAGGGGGTTTGATTGCCAAAAATTGCATCATTTACTTACCACAAAATTTTCGCTACCTAGGGGGGAGGGGTACGATTTGGGATTTATGATTTGATGAACCATGAACAATGTATTTCCATAAATACTCATCGTTTTCAAAATAAATTTACTTCAAACTATTGAATTATAGACGTACCAGTATAAATTGGCGTGCGAGGACGTCCCTGTCACGTAACAGAAGTTGTCAGGGTGTAACAGAATGTCCGGTGACCGGTGTCGGAGCCTTTAATAGAAATTTGATCGGGCAACACGAAAGAAAAACACCAGAAATGGCGGCCGCTCTATCTGTCAACCTGTCAAACGGTAATATCGGTCCATTATTTGCTTTTTCAGCTTCGCAAAACTATAATACTTCATTTGCAATTGTTCTTGCACCATCCCGGACTGTTTTGGATGTTTTGGACATAATAATTCAGTGTATATTGGAAATCAAGATGTCACAGCTCGCGCTCGAATACGAGAATGAACTGAATGACAGGGCGAGGGGTTATCGCCGGTGCGGACGGGGCGGGTTTTAGTTCCAAAGTCGCCGCACGCCAATTTACGTTGGGCAAGCAATAATAGTAGTAAACTAGAGTGAACTGTACCATTCGTTCGTTCAGTAAAGTGTAGAAAAACATTTTGATCATGAACGACCCGTCTCTAATATCTATTAAGCTACAGCTAGTATTACATTCACTGCTAATTTGTTCATTATTACACGAATGTTCGTTGCTAGAATGAATTGCAATACTGACGGTTTAGCTTCGATCTGGGATGAATCGTAAATATTGGCGAATTGGTCATTTAATTTAAAATTAACATAAAGCAGGGATTCGGTCAGTGTTGTGATTGTGAGATAATGGCGTTTGATGAATAATCGAGTCATAATGGAACTTGCGCACGACTCTCCAATGTCACGCGCATGCCGCATCGGGTCACGAAGCGCAAATGACTCCTGATGAAGGGAGGCCGACTCTACAGTTCTCAGCTCTACCACGAGAAATAGGTGACCTTGCAAGATGGTATTTTTTTAAATTCATTAATAATTAATAAATTCACTGGCTTAGATGTCCAGAGAGGATTGAATATAAGCTTTGCCTTACAATATTTAAGGCTATTCACAACATGGCCCCTCAATACATAACCGACTTCTGCATTCCATTCTCCGCAAATAATAGACAACTAACACTTCGCTCAGCATCAACATCTAATACAAATAGGTTAGCTGAAGTAAATCGCGTCCACAAAACTAATTTCGGTGATCGTGCTTTCGCGGTGGCTGGACCAAAGTTATGGAACAAACTACCTAACAAACTGAGACAAACTGACAGCTTACCACTGTTCAAAAAACAACTTAAGACGCATTTATTTAGACAATCCTATAAAAACCTATAAAATCTAACCACAACAACGCTAGCTAATGTTTTCCACTCATATTGTGCACTCCGCGAAAACACATAATTCTTTCAGGGACTCACAAACTATTATAGTACTCAATTTTAATTCCACTTCTTGTATGCCACCTAGTGAATAAGTAATAGTAAATAAGTTTTTTCTTTTCTAGCAGTAAGTTGTCTTGTAAGATAATAATTTCTCTATGTAAAGCGCCCTTGAGGTGAGTATTTCGCGAAAACGGCGCTATATAAATTATCCAATTATTATTATTATTATTATTATACGCCCGGAATTGGGCTTCTGCATAATTTTAAATGCAAAGTGTTCAAATAGCATAGTTATCTAAGTGCGTAAGAAGAAAATTACAATTATATCAATAATATTAATGCAATAATTAGGTATTAAGTAGGTACAATTAAAAATAAAAAATGAAACTTCTGGTCTGTGTCTTCTGGATTAACATGCCGTGTTATCACGATCTTTCTGGCCGACTTTTCGGATCCCATTGCAGGGTCCATCATCGTCCCACATCAGCCCTGATGATGGACCCTGCAATGGGATCCGAAACGTCGGCCAAAAAGGTCGTAATAACACGGCATGATACCCCAGAAGACACAAACCAGAAGATTCTGAGTGGCCGTGAAAACCTAAGAACATTCCTAAAAAATGAGTGTATATTAGCGAGATAAATATAATAAATAATATTAATTTTAATTAAACAACTTTGTATTAAGCACTTAACTAGTAACTCTACAGCCATGTATTCACTAGGGGACAAATTGTCATAGAGTCTACGTGACGTTGCAACGTCGTGCACTGTTCCGCCACGTCGCGCACAACATAGCGCGGCATTTCTACGTGCCGTGGCAACGTTGCCATGCGCACGGTACCCGAGCGTACTCACTGCAACATTCCGCGGAGCGTCAGTACCACGTGGTATGTTTACAAGTGAATACGCATGCGCTGTATCTGTCAAGATGACAATGCGGGGAAACGAAATCGTTCTCGAACTCATCGAGCTGTATCGATCGAAGATCGCATAGAATGTCCGTCCTTCTTTCTCTTTGCAGTTAATAATTTCGCATTCTCCTCTTTTTTCTCCTCTTACTTTTCGATAAACTCATTAACATAAACAGATACGCGGCTGTCATCATAATCTCATAGGGCGATATATTTCCGCGACGTCTGGAAAACAATAATAATTTACAAAAAGGACCTTGTTTTTAATAATATTCAATTTACTACAGTAAAACCTCGTTAATTTGAAATTGCGACCCAAAAAAACATTTCGAATTGCGCGGAACCCCGTTTTCGCCAAATGAGATACCGCAGCTGTCAACATAATCTCATCGGATGACATTTCCGCGACAAGATATGCGAGTCCCGGTGTGTACACGTCAAATGACCGCGTCATTGTCCCCGAAACATGAGCGTAGATGTTGATGCGACATGCCGAGCGGAATGTTTCGCGATTTGTCCCCTAGTGAATACATGGCTTACGTCTACCGGAAGATACCATCGTATCACAATAAATAATAGATTAAGTATGTCGAAAAAAGAAGATAATTAGATTTGTCTTTTGAATGTGTACAGTGTACGAGCTTTAAATATATCAACAGAGCTGTGTTGATTATCTAGGAGATGCAATCTATGTATATTTTTACATTTTTATAATATGTTGCATGCATACATGCTTGCAAAAACATACAATTTTGAAGTATTCAACGATTTATTGCATAAAATTGCAATTATAGTAGTAGTAAAGGTTTTTTTAAATAGAAATGATATTATAATATTTTTGATTTTGTTTATCTACCGACAAGCGAGAAGGTTACTAGTGCGAACATGAGCGATTTAAGTGACGTGTATGAGTATATTGGAGGCGAGTTATTTAGGAGTGATTAAAAGTACCTACCTACAGCGAAAATTCCAGAACGAATTTAATAAATTAGTGCGTGAAATATTCTAGAATGGATTTTAGAACAGTGTGCCCCCCGTGATAATATTCTGGGGTAGTATATAACCTGGGTTGTATTTCTCCTTCTTCCATTGGTTCTCCGGTTATCGGACCGAGCGAACACGAAATCCGAGAATCGCGTCCAAAGAATTAATCTAAAAATGGTGATCGTGGTGTACTTTTTGGTCATCCTTCGCAGTGTCGTAACTGTTGGAATACGTTCAGCATCTTGTGTTTCGCTGTAGGTCAACGATCGGTCTCATTAATATTTATCGCGGCTCAGACACGCGATGGTTTTCAATCTGCAGCGCTGCACGGCACGGAGCCACCTCCCCAGCACCTGTACGATACGGAACCAGCTCCAATACGGAACCAGTTCCGATACGGAACCGGCTACGTTGGACCTTGGGGCGACAGCACTCTTGGACCAGTGATGGCGAACAGATAGACCCGTGAACAGCGGGTCTATTTTACGCTTCATTGGCGACAATATGACGAGATGGTATGGGCACGTGAGACGGAGACCACCAGACCACGCGGTGAAGCGGGCGATGTCTACGGAGCTTCATCGACAGTCACGCAGAGGAAGACCAAAGAACTCCTGGATGACTCAATGCTGCAAAATGACTCGATGATCTGGGGCCACATGAGGGCAAGTGCTCTCTTATGGTGGAGAAAGTCCAAAATAAGTTTCTGAGATATCTCTACATGAGAGAGTACGGGCATTATCCTTGGCTTTACCCAATCGAGTTTCTCCAGGCTATGCTTGGCTACAATAGTCTAGAGACTAAAAGGAATGTGTATTTGATTACACATTTTTATCGATTGTTGCGCGGTATGATCGATAATCCTGAAATTATGCAGAGCATTGGTTTGTACGTTCCTGATAATTACATTAGACATCGTCAGCATAGATTGTTTCACATTCCAATATCCAGGACCAACCTGCCGATGATTATGCCTGTTGGAAGAGCCACAGCTATGCTGAAAAAAATCGCTTTGGCTATTGATATATTCCATGTGTCTGAGGGGGTTTTCCGAAGCGGGATTCTCCTACACCTTCGGCTAGATTTTATGTTATTTTTAATTTACTAAATATTTTTATTTTGATATATACTTCCATATATGTATGCCTTAAACATTTGGTTTGTAATGTACATATTATTAAATAAATTGAATTGAATTGAATTGAAAATATTATGGAGAAACGGCCTGGATGAAAGCGAAACCCAGAACCGAAGAAGATGCAGCCTGAGAACGAGAAGAGCCGACCCCAACAGCCTACCTAGGCAATGAGTTGGGACAGTGCAAGGAAGAAGATGGCGACATGTCTCCATAGTACATTCCAAAGAATTTGCAGCCATCATACTTAGAAACAATCTCAAAAGTAGGCACAATAGCGCTTTGTTCTTCGAAAAGACGCGCTAAAAAAATTGGATAAAGAGTATATGAATATACGGACGTGCGGCGTTGGGACAAAGTGCTGCAGTATTTTTAAATATACAGGGTGTACCAGAGCTAGCAGCAGAAATTTGGCCGGGAGATTCCTGCCTAGGTTATGAGTCTAAAATGTTCAAGCAACCATGGCCTAATATCAATAGTTATGGAGATATTCAATATCAAAGTTTGCATTTTTTTTTTCAATATTTCTGACATATTTTTTTTTAAGTTGAACCACCATTACAGTAGCTTATATCGTTTATGAAAAATTCATTCGCTTCAATACAAATTAAATAAAATGGTAAAAAACCTTGTAAAAAATAACTTTTTTCAATTTTTGCAAGATTTTTATCATTTTATTCGACTTGTATAGAAGCGAATGAATTTTTCATAATCGATATAAGTTACCGTAATGATAGTTAAACTTTTTGCAAAAAATAAGTAAGAAAAATTGAAAAAAAAATGCAAACTTTGATATTGCATACCTCCATAACTATTGATATTAGGCCATGGTTGCTTGAACATTTTAGACTCATAACATAGGCAGGAATCTACCGGCCATTTTTTGCTGCTAGCTTTGGTACACCCTGTATATTTGTGATATTTGCTCACTGGGACAATTTATGGGGCCCCTAAGCTATAGCTTATACGTAAATCCTGCACTGATTTGAATACACCACGTATATAATTTTAGTAGTGAAATAGATTCTAAATCTATTCATGACTGCAAACGCACCCTAAGCGCAAAACATTAACCTATTACAGGGATGCCATCTATAAACGAATACGCGCAACACAAATCCGTGTAAATTATCTTTTAATAGATGTCGGTCTATTTCAATAGTTGAAATTTCTGCCACTTTTTAATGACCCATTATTATTTGTAATTATATTCCTAAACGACTAGTGGGCGGCAACGGCTCATAATGAATAGTAATCATAGAGCCACTTTCAAGTTTGCCTATAGGTACTAGGTAGGCCCTACACATATAGGGCCCTGTACACATTGGCCCAACCTCGGCAGAGCCAACGTCTCGGCCAACCTCGCAAAATGGCGGACAGCGATTACACATTAGCCAACGTATCGGCCAACCTCGCTTTGGCTAGAGCGACAGGGGCGCACTGGCACTCTTGGGGGCCCTCGGCGAGAACTAGTGAAGGGGCCCCTGCATTTTATGGAGATGTGCAATATCAAAGTTTGCATTTTTTTTAAAGTTGAACTGTCATGAACTATCATTACAGTAACTTATGTAGATTATGAAAAATTTATTCGCTTTAATACAAGTCGAATACAATGATAAAAACCTTGCGAAATTTGGAAAAAGTTTTTTTTACAAGGTTTTTATCGTTTTATTTAAGTTTTATTGAAACAAATAAATTTTTCATAATGATATAAGTTACTGTAATGATAGTTCAACTTTTTGCAAAAAATAAGTCAGAAATATTGAAAAAAAAATGCAATCTTTGATACTGCATACCTCCATAACTATTGATATTAGATCATGATTGAGTTTGAACATTTAACAAAGGCAGGAATCTATCGGCCATCTTATAATTTTCACATACATTGATTGAGCTGCTTAACGTGGGTCAGGGGGCTATGTGCAAGCAATTTCAAATACGTGGCTTCAAAGCCGTAGCTGCAAGTAGGCCTATTTTATATCTATATCAAAGGTATAAGTTAAATATGCAATTGACAAATACTATGTATACTGGAAATAATCACGCTATTTACTCAAGGATTAATATTAAGCTCTTTAAAACATTAATTTATCCTTTAGTACCTGCACTAAACCATCATTTTTTTCTTAAGTTCATCGATAATGAAAATTAAATTGCCACTTCATCGATAATTAAATTCTTACTTAAATTAATACTTAATTATATTTATAAACAAAAGATTAGACATTAACTCCTGATTCAAAGTTGATCTAAGCCTATTTTTTATTTTGAAAAGATTTGCTCAAAAGTAAAAAAATAAATAAAATACTGTTCATTTTTCTAAAATACTGTTTAATATTCTTCTCAGACTTAAATATACTTTATTTCTTGTAAAAAAAGTTGACAACCCTAAAAAAAGTTGACAACTTGAGCCACGCCTCTTTCTTTTGATGTGTGCTCGAAAAACCGACTACCAAGCCAAGTTTGGCAAACGTCTCTACGCACGGCCAAAAAGCCCTGTACACATTGGGCCAACCTTACTTTGGGCCAACCTCGGCCAATGTGTACAGGCTCCTTAAAACTTTGCCCGCGCGTCTCGGAGATCTGGAGACAAAGGTCGGTGTGCACCAGTCGATCATTTCGCTTGCGTATAAAGCCACGTATTCTCTAGGGGACAATTGCGCAACATGCCGCGCGGCATGACGCATCAACATCTACGCTCATGTTTCGGGGACAATGACGCGGTCATTTGATATGTACACACCGGGACTCACATATCACTTGTCGCGGAAATGTCGCCCGATGAGGTTATGATGATTAGTGCTGCGTATCTACTTATTCTAACGAGTTTATCGAAACGCAAGAGCAGAAAAAGGTGGTGGGTGCGAAAGTATTTACTTCAAAGGAAAAGAAGGATGGATATTCTATGCGATCTTCGAATGTTTGACAGATCATTTGTCAATTTCATTCGAATGACAACAACTGATTTTGAACATTTATTACAAATGATCGGGTCTTCCATAGCCAAGCAAGTCACAATATTACGGAACGCTGTTTTATATCACATCATGTAGCATAATATGTAACTGTAGCGCATGCATTTCAGCTTGTCAACATACCACGTGGTATTGACGCGCGGTACGATGTCCCCGTACGCTCGATCGGGAATCGTGGCACGTCACCGCGGCGTTGCAGCGTCACGTAGACTCCATGCCGCGCGTGATGCTGAGGGACAATTTGTCCCCTTGAGAATACATGGCTTAAGATACAATACACACCGAATGACAGCTTCCTTCGCATAGTTTTGTAGTCCTGTATATATAAATAAAAGTTTCATCGTGAAAGACGGAGTTATGTGCTATTCCGCAAAAGTCCTTCTCAAATCAATTATTTTCTTGTTTAACGACGTAGCTTATCGAAAAATATAGATTTTTTGTTGAGTTTGAATTTTTTTACTAAAATATTTATTTTCAATCATTTAAATAATACCTATATATTTTGAATGTTTAACCTCTTTATCTCAAAACTACTCCAATGTCACTTAGCGAGTTTTACCTCTAAAGGGACGATATAATTGTTGTCTTGTACCAATGGTTGCCCGTCGAATTGTAAAAAAATCAGTTGCTAATGATCGACGCAATCAGATACAAATCTCAAATAACGGTTAGTGTGTCACCGGTTAAAATACCATCACTGAGAATAATGTAATTCTTTTAAAAATGCATCTACCACGCTAGATTCAAATTGCTCCGCCAATTTTTGGAATTTTTGATGAATATTTAATAAGAATTAATGAATGAGTGAGATGACTCAAATTATTCTCGGAACTTCAGCCTGTAAGATAAAGCAAAAAAAAAGATTATTTGACAATTTCAAGTCTGTAAAATAAAATGTACGCCCGCCATCGATTTTAGAACTTGTCTAATAAAGAAGTATTATTAGACTTTAGAACTTGTCTTATTAAGAATCTTTATTAAGAAGTATTATTAGACTTTTTGGGTTTAAGGTACTTTGGAACAACCGCTTTTACGTCACCACCCGTCATGTGACGGGAAAGCTCCAAAGACGTAGAATGTTTGATGATTTTTTTTTTTTTAATAGAGATGCGAACACGGAATACGTGTCACATCAATATTCTTACTATTTTCAAACTAAGCTAAACGCTTGTGCTATGAAAATAGGAGTAACTTGCTGGTCTGGAGTGAGATTCGAACCTGCGACCTTTGGATCACGAGGCGAGAGTCCTAACCACAAGACTAACAAGCAAGTACAAGTTACACATGAGTGTGATTACAAAGACAATGATAGATACTCGAAGGGAGATAGCCTCCGACCACCCGCCGGAGGTCGATGAAAGACTGACATGCCCACACAGGGTGTGGGCCGCTTTTTATATGGTTTACGAACAAAGGAGTTTCCTGAAGTGCGGCTGTTTGTGTGTGGAGAAATCATCGGAAATGCTGACGGTGCAATTAACTGTAGGCCGCTCCACAACCTAAATATTTAATTGATTTAATTTTTTCACAGGTCCTAAAGTAAAGCTCTGTCTTGGCGTCCTGTGTCTTCTCATCGGGGTGCTGACCGTCATATGGACGCCGTACGAATTCCTCATGAACGAGAGGCTGCGAATGACTCCAGGTAGGTACTGATTTATGTCACGTTCGACCTAATTGATAAAGACCAGAGATAGCGAACCCGCGACTCGTTCGACATTTTTGGTGACGCGTGACGATGCCCGAATTCTGTTTTCAAAATAAAAAGTTAAGAATTTTTCAATGTACAAAATTAAATGTGTCTCGTAGCTTGTGGAAAAAACTTCGGGGGAGTATTCCTCATTCAAATTTGAAAAAAATCTTTATGTATGCTTATAAACTATGTGGTTCCATTTTGAACCCCCCCCCCCCCTCCCCCAACGTAGCCCTTACGTGACGTTAACGCATTTGGATTTGAGTATCTATTGTGATATGGGTAACGTGAATTTGATTAAATTTCTTTGAAACAGTCGATTTATTAGAAAAGTTGGTAGAAATCGTTTTGTTTCACGCCAACTACTAAATACTTCATCGAAAGTATCCAAATACCTATAAAATTATAGCAAATATTTCTGCTATACCTAATTAGAGAAATATTCAAATTTGACAGATGTCTTAACGTTTCTCACACAAATAAATAGTCTCATTTATTTTGAGCTGGGGTAGCAATCATCAGATATCTTCTTCTTTTGGTGTCATGTCAGGTCCCCCCAACGTTGACTATCACCCGAGAGAAATCGTCCCTGTCCTGGGCAGCACGAAACAGCTCTCCAACACTTCTTATGCCCGTCCAGTCGCGTATATTGCGGAGCCAGGAAATTTGTCTCCTTCCAACACCTCTACGACCCTCTATCTTGCCCATAAGAATCAGGTGGAGCAATTCATATTTTTCTCCTCTGAGCACATGACCCAAATACGATACCTTTCGGATTTTGATATTTGTCAGCAACTCTCTATTCACTCTAGCTCTTTGAAGAACTCTTGTGTTGCTGACCATATCCGTCCAGGGTATCCGGAGCATTCTCCGATGTATCCACATTTCGAACGCCTCCAGCCGGTTCATGCTACTCACTTTGAGGGTCCACGATTCCACTCCGTACAGCAGGACTGACCATATATAACATTTGACCAGTCGCTGTCGAAGTTTCAGGTTAAGATTGTCATCGCAGAATATCTGTCTCATTTTGTTAAAAGCAGCTCGCGATGCTTCAATTCTGCATTTGACTTCGGTTTCTGGGTCGAGGTCTTCCGCTAGGATACTTCCAAGGTATTTAAACTTTGTATCAGATATAATAATCTTTTTATCCCGAGAATAGGGCATCAGCTGATAGAGATTTGCTGATATACAAACAAACATTTAATTCGCTATATATAAGATAAAAATAAGTTGTCTACCAAAACAATTAAAGTCATGGACACGTGGTTCGTTATCCTAATTCATAGTTGATATTATAATGATTGCTTTGATTAGCACGGTATTAAGGAGAGTGGTGAGCCATCGTGAAGAATTGCATTAACGCTGAATATCATTGCGCATCTGTGTGACTTTTATGCATAGTTAATTATGATGAATCATTAGATCGAACTATAATGCCGTTAAAAAGTATGACATTTTTTGCTTAAGCTTTGAGCAGTTTACTAACTCTGTTGGGGGTAAACTTGCGAGGTGAAAAATTGGACCCACAAGCGCGGGCATGCACACATATACACACATACACGCATGCACATATTGGCACACATATTACTAACTGACTATAAACGTACCACTATAACTTGGCGTGCGGAGGAGGGCGTCACTGTCGCGTAACAGAAGTTGCCAGGGTGTAAATTTATTACACAATGCATAATGTACTGAATGTCCGGTGACCCGTATCAGAGCCTTCAATAGAAATTTGGTCGGGTAATAGCGCGCTCCGCGGCGGCCGCTCTATCTGTCAAACTGTCAAACGGTAATATCGGTCCATTATTTGATTTTTCAGCTTCGCAAAACTTTAATACTTCATTGGCAATTGTTCTTGCACCATCCCGGACTGTTTTGGATGTTTTGGACATAATAATTCAGTGTATATTGGTAATCAAGATGACACAGCTCGCGCTCAAAGACGAGAATGAACTGAATGACAGGGCTCGGGGTTACCGCCGGGTGCGGGCGGGGCGGGTTTTAGTTCCAAACTCGCCCCACGCCAATTTGTGTTGGGCAGGCAATACTTGGGTTACTTTTTAACCTAGACATGAATAATGTAGGTAGATATTTTATTAAATTACTTACTATTAGAATTTTTTGCAACTGGCTACAATTGATCTAATTGTAATACTTATGCAAATGAATTATCAATGGTTGTAAGAACGTGAAAAGAAAAAATAATTATAATTTTAATTGATCACTCTTATATTTATATTTATATATTATATTTGACGTCAAATCTCGATAGTGTGAAATATCTGTGTTCAACCAATGACATACCCATCGCTTACAATTTTAAGTTGTTTTCAAAACATTGCAATGGTCGTTTTTCGTCATATATTTTAATGTTTAAATCAGCATGGTCAATATCGTGAAACTAAGGCCCGGTTGTTTCAAGTTCGTTTAAAGCATAGATTTTTACGGAAACCGATCATTTGATTGGCGGAGAACGCAAAAATCTATGCTGTAAAAGAACTTTTACTTTAATCCAACATGAAACAACCCGCCCTAAATAATTTATATACAGGATGTAACAGAGGCTAGTTCACAGTTATTTTTTTGTATTTTTTTATTTCATTTTTATTTTATTTACTAGCTGTAACCCGTCAAAAATGACGGTACATTGACATGTCGGTTCCTAAGAAATAAGTGTTTATTTATTTTTGTAAAAAAAAAATCGAAATTTTTTCGCGAAAAAAATTTTGTAAAAAATATTTTGCAAAAAAAATTTTAGAAAAAAAAATACTACAAAGAAGTTAGGACGTTATACGAAGTTACGGGGACAGAAAGACAGACAGACGGACGGACCGACAGACAGACAGATAACGAAATTATTTTAATTGGGATTATAATCATATCATAGTAGACCATTTCAGGAATAAAATAATATATTCATAGAAAAAAACATTTTACGCGCCATAAAAGGCTAACGCTCGTGCTTATGGGAGGAGTAAATTCAGTTCATTAAATATACATTAAAAATGTAATAATAAGATGTAAAGAATATAGAGAAACAAATAAATAAATAAATATATCAGACTAACATTTTTTTTAAATACTACATGACTATAAAGTATTTTAAAAACATGTTAATCTGATATGTAAATATATAAGAACTTTATTTGTACTATATATTAAATAAATAAATAAAAATTTATATATTGAAGCTCTTGGGAATTTCAAGGGGTTTTTTAATTAAAGTTTTCCTTTTATACAGGGTTATTTGGAAAACATTAATAACCTCGCAGGACTATATTCCTGCCTTGATTATGAGTCAAAATGTTCAAGCTATTATGACCTAATATCAATAGTTATGGAGATATGCGACTTCAAAATTTGCTTTTTTTTCAATATTTCTGACTTATTTTTTGTAAAACGTTGAACTACCATCACAGTTACTTACATTGAATATGAAAAATTCATATCCTTTAATACAAGTCAAATAAAATAATAAAAACCTTCAAATTCCAATTGGAAAACATTCCAACTGGAAATTTTTCAGAGTTTTTATCATTTTATTTACCTTGTATTGAAACGATTGAATTTTTCGTAATTGATATAAGTTACTGTAATGATAGTCCAACATTTTACAAAAAATAAATCAGAAATATTGAAAAAAAAATGCAAACTTTGATATCACATATCTCCATAACTATTGATATTAGGTCATGATACCTTGAACATTTTCGACTCATAATCAAGTCAGGAATATAGTCCTGCGAGGTTATTAATGTTTTCCAAATAACCCTGTATATATGTAAAAATAAATATTTGACTTTTAAGGCCCGGTTGTTTCAAGTTCGATCAAAGTAAGCGTTCTTTTAAAGCATAGATTTTTACGTTCTCCACCAATCAGACGATCCGTTTTCGTAAAAATCTATGCTTTGATCGACCGCTTACTTTGATCCAACTTGAAACAACCGGCCCTAAGTATGGATATTGATATGTTTGTTACCAATTTGGATGTTGCTGTTTTTGCTTGATGTTTCAGTCTAAAATCGATATCAATTCTCACTTTAGTATGAAGCGACCATTTTGTCACGTGACACATCCTTATGGTTTGATTGGTCGACGTGGATATAGCTGCCTTTGCTTTTTACACTACATGGATATTAATGTCTTTGCTCTTAATGGTGATTTTGAAACACGATTTTGGAAAGGATGGAACTATATTTCCGATGAAATCTAAAGTTTAGTACGATCAAAATTAATTTTAATTGTAAAAACATTAATTTTTTTTGGAAATTGCTGCCTTTGATATCATGTCCCTCAAATCGGGTAAGACTCACCCCTTTATTCATTTTGTAATCTGTCAACCAGTATTTTATATGCTGCTGAATGATTTCAGGACTTCCAGCCTTCGACTGGTGGGAGAAGCCGCCCAATGACGTGCTCATGATGATCACAATCTTCAATGTTACGAACGCTCGCAAGTTCATGGATGGCATTGACGACAAGCTGGAGCTGCAAGAATATGGACCCATTGTTTACAAGTAAGGACACAGAAATAAGAAAACAAAATATGATGGTCATTATTTTGGGTGAAAAATATAAACTGCGTTATCTCTATGTGGGAGATTCTGATACTTTCGAAACTCGAGAAGTAAAATGTGAAATTGAAACTATGTAGTTTATATTTTTCATCCAATTATCATCATGAATAATCACTACAATGTAAACGCCAATTACATCAATAATATATAATAAAATATTATTTATTTAGAAACAAAGCATTGATTACCAGCTGCGAAATTTATGTATACTTCATGTGAAAATATACAGATGTCTGTAGTATAGTCCATTCAAATAAACGAAAGATTCTCAGATTTGGAACATATATTATAGAACTTTAAAAAAATTTGATAACATATGGATTTTCTTACAATGGAATTGGTGTACATTTTATTGTATAGTGCAATGCAATGTAACTTTCTTTACATACTTTGTAGATAAGCATAGTAAACCAGTTAAAACCAGAGAAAGTATCTAACTAGTTATCAAAAGAGAAACGCGCGCGCATGTGCACGGGTATTTAAGCATTTCTACCCTGAAAAGCATACACAAACATACACCCATGAGTCCCGTTCGCGCATGCGCCTGTCATGTTTTTTACACTGATTCTGATATACTCACAGACTTGATTATCTACATTGGTTCGAAAAAAAATTGTAGATGCCTTAAAGGTTGTTTTTACATTAAAAATATGTGTCGACTGTTAGAAACAGATTGGCTATCACTGATTGTTCGGCACTGTTTGCTAGGTTGACGCAGCCTTTTGTTTTTTTTTTTGTCATTTTCATAACAAAATTTCATTTCATTTATTGACTTCCATAGCGTTGCAAAAGTAAATTATAAAGAAATAATGAAAGGAAACATCAAACAACTGGTGGACCTGAAAGTGTTCTTAGGTTTTCACGTCCACCCAGAATCTTCTGGTTTGGGTCTTCTGGGGTATTACGCCGACCTTTCCGACTGACGTTTCGGATCCCATTGCAGGGTCCATCATCAGGGCTGATGTGTTATTGTGAGTGTTGGTATTATGGTTAAGTATTGGCTTGTAATACCATGTCGAAAGCAGGGTGAGTACATTGTCAGTGTTGTGTTAAGTATTGACTAGCAATACCGTGCCGGAAGCTTGGTGTTTCTGTGTTACGTGGCAATACTGTGTCGGAGTCATGTGTTGTCTTGTGTTGTGTGTATGTTTCATCTATTGTCTGATCACTAACCAAGCTTCTGACACGGTATTGCTAGCCAATACTTAACACAACACTGACAACGTTCTCACCCTGCTTTCGACACGCTTAATCATAATACCAACACTCACAATAACAAATCAGTCCCGATAATGGGCCCTGCAATGGGATCCGAAACGTCGGCCAGAAAGGTCGGAGTAACACGGCATAATACCCCAGAAGACCCAAACCAGAAGAAACTGGTGGAGCTACTCTGATGCGTTCCAGCCTGATTACATATCTAATCGGACTTCTTTGTGGAATAGTACAACATCAGAAGAATCTCCATGGATCCATAGTTATATAGAGGAGCATTAGAAACATGAGGTATTCAGTTTAGTCTTATTAGTTACTAGACTTCTGCCCTTCCATAATTTTGTAAAATGTGCGTCTTTACGTTTTGCAATTTAAAACTTTGCATCTTTGGCCATGACCTTCTTTTGATTATTGTTTTGCACCCCCCTTCATCATTGATTGATGATCCTAGATATACAAGTTGAAGGTTTCGAGTTCACTATCTGTTACAGTTATTATTATCAATATTTAATCACATTATGTTTTCTAGTGCATATGTAATTCAATGTTACTATTGAGTTTGTTCAATGTTATTGTTTGATAAGGGCCTTTGCATTAAATGATACAAAATGGTGACCATAGTGGCAGACATTAAATACTTGCATCTCATATTTATGAGTATACAAAAATGAAAGAATATTTATTTATAATAAGCGGAATGAGTTTCGCTGATTGCATTTGTTACATATTGCCTGCCCAACACAACTTGGCGTGCGGCAGGATTGGAACTAAAACCCGCCCCGACCGCACCCGGCTGCAACCCCTCGCCTTGTAATTCAGTACAATTTTGTATTTGCCGGGAGCTGTGACTTCTTGATTACCAATATATACTGAATTATTATGTCCAAAACAACCAAAACAGTCCGGGGTGGTGCAAGAACAATTGCCAATGAAGTATTAAAGTTTTGCGAAGCTGAAAAAGCAAATAATGGACCGATATTACCGTCTGACAGTTTGACATATAGAGCCGCCGCCGCGGAGCGCGCTGTTATCTGACCAAATTTATATTGAATGTGCACTCTAGTAGCCCCTACTGCCACCCGGTTTTCCATAAACTTATTTTTCAAAGGTGATATTATAATTACATACTTACATAAATGTTACTATCTCTTAGAAACAACCGACAGTTGCCTGGTGTATGCATCACGAACAACGGGTTACACTTTTATGATTTTTTTTAAATAGAGATGCGAACACGGAATACGTGTCACATCAATATTCTTACTATTTTAAAATTAAGCTAAACGCTTGTGCTATGAAAAATAGGACCACCTTGCTAGTCTGAAGCGAGGCTTGAACCCGCAACCTTTGGATCACGAGGCGAGTGTCCTAACCACAAGACCAACAAGCTAATCTTGTATCATTTCAAGTTTTAACATTTGGTCACATTGCAGCCAATGATGCAATCAGTGGATTTTTTTTATGAAAGCAAGGGATCATGAATAAAAACTATCATATATCAAATGACCGGTCTAGTAGGCACTGACTAATTATTATCGGCTCGACTTAAGGGCAGTATATATAGTTACGTGGCGTGGCTCGCTTGAAAACTGAAATGGCACAACTCGTAAAATAAATCTTTATTCTCGCTTCAAATTAAATACCTGACATCTTTAAGCACACAAAATGATATAAAAATGTTACTCTAACGGAGGGAGAAGGGATGGAAAAATTATTTAACGTAGTTTGGGGTAAAGGATCCTCATACCAGCCAACTTCCGCGCAGTGGGCCGGGTAGATGGGTAATCAGTTAGAGGATATGTAACAGTAGATCTGTATCCCCAAAAATAAGGGGTCGAAAAGACCCATTCGTTTGAATGATATAGCGCATGTAGCTCAATGTCTTTGGTGTTTGGCTCAGTGTTCAGTCGCTCGGTAGGTCAGCGTTATTAATGTAGCATAAATTTCATATTCAATACGAAGTTTAAAGGTTTTCAGCGACAAATTAACAACAAAATGTACGTTAAACCCTTCGTAAATTTACTTCGTTGTGGCACTTACTTTACCAGATATATATGGTGATATTACAATTTAGAGTTGAATCATTTGTTCTGGAAATGAATCTCAGGTTTGAATACATAATATTATCATCATAATACTAATAATAAAAATCATAATACATAATAATTATTATTCAATTTTTAAATATGTACTTCCTGAAATCCTGTTTCGCTTATGTTGGCCTGGTTTTACAAAAGATTTTTATCTTAAAAGCAGACGTGAATGATACTACAGTATAAGTTTAAAAATCCTTTAAAACCACAAGTAACACACATAAATACGCAAGTGTTATGTTTTATTAATGCAGCATTTAAGCCATTCTCTATTTACCTAATTTCATTTTTGTGTTAATTTTATTGTCTATTTCTTGACAATAATATCTTATACTAACTAACTATGTATATTATAGATTATACAAGTGTGTTTTTGATATTTAATGTTTAACCTTCGGGAACCCGAAGATTGAAAATAGGATCGAGGGTGGAGCGGGGTACAAATGGGACCCCAGTCAGATTTTCGTTTTAATGGAGTATAATGGTTTGAAAATGTTCTATAATATTTTTAATTACATTTCTTATACAGTGTGAACAAAAATCTACTAAACTTATCGCCATTTTATAAGAATCTGTAATATTTTGACGCCTTCTAACTCACAAATATCCGACTGGCAGAAGCTTTGCAACCGCATCGTATAGAATATTTCTGATTGTCTATGGTAAAACATAATTTCTTCTATTTTTGACTGTCTTATTACGCATTATCATTTTATTTTCTTTTAATGTTGTATTTTTTGGAATATTTATGAGGATTACAAAAAATATTAGCTCAGTATCATCTAGTATTATTAAATATTTTTAAAAATAAGATTTTTGTTGTTAAGTTATGTCCTGTTCCGGAATGGGAGTGTTAGTGTGTTAATAAATAAATAAATAAAATAAAGGAGAAAGATTTTCAACGCAAACACCGAATGCGAATGGGATGGGATCACTATGCCCAACAACTGGTATTAAAATGATAGTATAGATCTAATGTTTTGGTCCATGTGAATTACCTGATAAGATAAATTCATTTAAATGACCACATGAAAATCAGCAGTTACTATGTATCAAATAATGCACGTCATTGAATGTTTTTGTTATTGTTGTATAAATAAATATCTGTGTTATCCTTTTGATTCAGAGAAATGTTGGAGCACACGAATGTAACCTTCAATGATAATGGAACTATGACGTATACTGCTCGAAGATGGGTGGAATTTATGCCGGAGTATAACAAACACATTGATTTGAATGCCACACTCACTGTACCTAATATACCTGTTTTGGTAAGCATATAAAGTATTTTTTATTACATGGATGGATGTACCCTTATACAGTGCATATATTTGTTATGGTTAATACGTTTTTAAATAATTTAAGATTGATCAGTCATCGATGTAGCTAGTGTTCAGTGTGATGAACGTAAATTGCTCACTTTCTGTCCAAAACTCTAATTGATCATTTGTAATGGCCAACCTGACAGGCTATTGAGGGTATCTTCAGAGCAAACATTGGTCAAAACAACCCAATCAGTTTATACGGGGTGTAACAGAGGTAGTCAGTAATACTTTAGATTCCTGCTTTAATTATGAATCGAAAATGTTCAAGCAACCATGACCAATAGTTATGGAGATATCGACATCAAAGTTTGCATTTTTGGTAAATCATTACACTTATATTGAATATTAAAAATTTATTCCCTTCAATATAAGTAAAAAAAATGATTAAAAAATTCCAATTGGAAAACATCCAATTGGAATTTCTGCAAGATTTTTATTATTTTATTTAACTTTTATTGAACGTTCACGCAAATTACACACACGTGTCGGTGCAAAACACATTCTTGAAGTGCCATGACTAAAAATTTTTGTGTAGATAGGTAAAAAAATTTGTTGTGAATTCCAACAATTTTTTAACAAATATAAGAAAAAATTTAATAAAATTTCATTTCTCCTTTCCTTCCCCATGAACTGGAATACATAACACCCACACACACATTGCACTGCACAATGTTTATACGTAACCATGACAGCACTGATTGTATTTTTTTTCTGTTCCAGGGCTTTGCTTCCTATCTAAATGAAAAAATTCTCGCCAAGGCTCCGTTCAGTTTTTTCCTGTGGTCTTCTGGTGGCAATGAGGTGTTTCTCCAGATGACGGCGTATGATTACCTGTGGAACTTCACCGGACCCGTTCTAAAAACAGCCAGGACTTGGCTGCCTGGAATTGTGCCCGTATCCAACATAGGAATGCTTGAAACTGTAATTAATACTACTCTTTCCAATTCTCTTAAAATAGTATATGTACATATACAGGGTGTCCCGTATCTCGACGTCAAGCCGAAATCGGGTCAAAAAAGGTCAAGTCATAATAATTATCAGAAAAATCTTTATAAAAATAAAAAAAAACAGTTAAAACTGGGCAAAGTATTGATTTTGAATACTTGGTTTGGTCAAAAAATGACATTTTCTTCCAAGCTGGAGCAGTTGGCTTCGAATTTTGGACAAAAATTTGCAGAAGCATTATTCAGGATTACATAATAATAAAAAAAATTAGGAAAAATAAAGATTTGTAGCAACAGGAGTGAAAAGACCGTCACAGAGTGCGGATTTTTTTTTAATACTTATAATTTTTAAAACACATGACTTAGATTTTTTAAAAATATTTTTCTGATAACTATTATGTCTTATTATGATTAACGCTATTTATATAAAGCGATTTGCAATGTGGGTAGTTAACACTATATGTAGCGAGTGAATTTTTAATAATCAATATAAGTAACTGTAACGATAGTTCAACTTTTTGCAAAAAATAAGTTAGAAAATTTGAAAACAAACGCAAACTTTGTATTGCATATCTCCATAACTTATGGTTTCTTGAACATTTTCGACTCATTATCCAAGGCAGGAATCCACCTTTAAAGTTTTTGCTACTAGCTATAAGACACCCTGTATATATATGAAATTGCAAAGTATTTTGCCTGGACCAATTTTTTATATTGAACATTTTCATGTTAAATAATTTCCAATGTATGTGATGTAAACAAACAACGTATATAAATTTTCGACAAATTTATAATTTTCAAGACACATATTTTCAGCAGTTATATTTTAAATGTAGTCTTTTATTTTATTTTGTTACTTCCTCAGATGTGTCATTGTTTCATTTATTATTTTTGTGTCAGTCTTGATCTGTGAAAGAGAAGTTCGCAAAACCTCATCATCAAGATAAAATTGTCTGTTTAATTGTTTACTGGCTTCGTTACATATTAATTACTTACAATCCTTCAGATGTACATGGACTTCACTGACCGTGTCACCGTCTACATAGGCACCAAGTGGGGTGACAGCAACTTTTTCGCCATAGACAATTTCCACGGCAGGCCTGAATTACCGGGATACCAGAGCAGCTGTAAAGAGACAGTCAGGGGGTCCACTGAGGGTCTTATCTACACGCAGAGGCTTAGCAAAAATGCCACGCTGTACTATTGGCGCAAGACTCTCTGCAAAGTGATGTCTCTGAAATATGTTGGTGAGTCATTTATGAGGATTGGAGCCCCAGGCAAACCCCTCAATCCGAATGTTTCAAAACAAAAAAATACCTCTTTTTATCTTTTTTAAAATTTATTTTTAACACAGACCGTCAAAAGGTCATTATTAACCCTTATAGATGGTCCTAAAGTGACATTAGAGTAAAAAGTATAAATATTTGATGAACATTTTTAATATAATATTCTTAATTACACAATACACTTTTAATAAATTTTATCATAATATCTTAATGATAAAATAAATTTTAGATAATATTCAAAACAAAATAAACACTGTCATAAATCAATAAATACAATTTAAAAGTGACGAATCGCGTCACTATGTTTCTTAATCGATGCTTTTATTACGAGCAAAAGCTCCAGTGTCGGTCCTTCTCATTCATAGCCAGGTTGCCATTTTTACATGCTTTTATTTAACTCTCTTTGTCTGTTGTTTGTGGTGGAATCTTATAATTGATTTTTCACCATCTTCCCGACTAGCTAGAGCTCTGAAACTTTCAACATTTACGTAAAGTGGATGACTATACCTTATTAATGCGTTATATGTGGGGTATATAATGCATTAATAAGGTATAGTAAGGAAAATAATATCAATATAAAATAATACCAAAGACAGCAATATCCAAAAAATTAAAAAAATGTTTTGAATGCTGTTACCGTAGATTACTAATTTAAAATGCACTGAATTCTAGGTTTTAAGTAACCATCCCTTCCGAAATCATGACTATAAAATCTCAAATTCAGTGCATTATAAAGGAGTGTTCCTTGATGGCTACGTTAATTTTTTTTTGGATATTGCTGCCTTTGTTTTTACACCCTACATATGCACATCAACTTATTTTGATTAAAATTAATAATTTTCCATTATTATTGAGTGCTCAGTCGTAAAGTTAAGCATTTAAATTTGTATAAGCAGTTTAAATTTGGATACTGCATGGGTGATGTTAAAAAATCAATTATATATATTTTTTATTTACCTACCTGTTTTTTAAAATTTTAATCCAGACCTGTTGCATAATAATAATGCAACATGGCCAATATGTTCACATAGTTCCAAACTTCTCACTTAATAAAAAAGTAAAATAAAAAAGGTAGGTACTTTTATCAAAGATCAAAGAATAATATATAATGTAATAGTGCAAATATTTAAAATTAAACATGGATTAGTACCCAAATACTTTGATGACAGGATGAAGCTGAATAAGGATTTTCATTCCCACAATACAAGAGGAAGCGACAACATAAAACTACCAAAGAAAAAGAAAAACACCTCACAAAATTGTGTGATGTATAAATGTATAAAAATCTTCGATAGCCTGCCAAAGGAAATTCAAAACATGGAGAATATAAGGAGGTTTAAACTGAAGTGCAAAAATTTTATTATAAAAACTTTTAAATGATTAGATGGAATGCAATATGTCTCAGTGAAATCATATATTAGCCCACACAACATTATGTATGGAACTAAATTATTAAGATAAATAAATAAACAAAAAACAGAGAAAAATCAGCAGTCGCCAATTCTTTCATAGTAAGCCTTGTAGAGCAGAGTCATTGGTGGACACTTGGCTACAGCCAATATTTTCAGAATCGATAAAACAGAAGTGAATAGTTTATTGTATTTGTACATATTTGTATCTGCCATAAAATGTACATATGTGTAGTAACCCAAAATCACTCAATTTACACATTTATAAGATGCAATTGGATCAATTTCAGGCCAATTGGTCGCAAGACTCAGGCCGAGCTTGCTGAGTAGTTTATTTTTTTTTAATTTTTTTATTTTTTATTTTTTATTTATTTTTTTATTTTTTTTTATTTATTAGAGATGTTACAGCGAATTTGCATTTTTAGTGAGACTATACTTTCACTAGTAAAAATGTACTTTTCCCGGTCGGGCAGAGTGGGGGCAGTGAAAACATCTAAATCAACGAATTCTCAGATTCACTACACATAATCCGTGAAAATACATTACTCAAAGCATAGACAATATATCGGTGAAACCATCAATTTGTACACGTAATTCTTAAAGCGTAGAAAGTATAAAGGCGGCACTACACTAGGCGATTTTTATTCATTTTGCGGTCCTATTTCAACTCCTAAATTAAAATAGGACAGCGGCACCGCAAAACGAATACGAATCGCGAAGTAAGGTGTCGGCTGAAAGATCGCGCACTCGGGTTTTTTATGATATCTGACGACTGCCGGAACAAAACGAGGTTATGTCACCATGTAAATATTGGGGGGTTAAGGGAAAAATTTTATTAATGAATATGTATTTTGTCAATTAAGTTTATTAAATATGTTTTTTTTATAACAATACAACAAAAGTTTATTTCTTACAAATATAGAAACATAAATAAACATACACCTGGTATTATTAATTTTAAATGAACCTTTAAAAGTGCGTCAAGTAACAAACACTCGATGCGAAAAATACAAAAATCAAAGAGATTCTAAGTCATCATTTACGTTTGAATTCATTCAGATTCTTCCGCATTTCCAATTTTCTATCTTTTTATCAAAAATGTGTCTAATGTCGTTTGCGTTTCTTGTTTGCGCACGTGTAAAGCATGTGTAAGCACGGATGGTAGACGTACAACATAAAGTGCGTGGTTTTTAAGTTCGCAAACTTACTCGGCTCGACGTCGGTGACAGACGTGAAGCTTGCTCGCACCGTATCATTTTTATGAGTTTAATCGACTGTCTTTTGAATTATAAGATGATCAGAATTTCGTAAGTGTTCGCGATTAAAATTTTAAAAATATATTACGTTTTAGTTACCTACCTAAACTAATCATTGAATATCAAAGACCAGTCCAGAAGTGTGACAGTTCGAGAAACAGAACTATCGCCACAGAATAGAGAATATGCTATCGCTCAAAGGATAAAAATTAGAAATACTGTCGCTTTGTGATGACTTTGGACTAGACTAGTGTAGAATGAGACACAAAACGCAAAATAAATTTTGAAAAACAAGGTCCATGTGCCATTAGAATCTTGTTATAAAATCATATAATGAAGAATTGGTGCAGACGAACTTTCAACACTTCAAAATGACTATTTTAATAATATTCGTTACCTACATAATGTTGATTTGCACAGAAGAAATTAATAATGCAGTAAGAACCTTGTTCACGCAATGACTTATTAAATTGTTATTCAAGGCCCGGTTGTTTCAATATGGATAAATAAAAGTTCGTTTAAAAGCATAGATTTTTACGGAAACGGATTTCAGACTTGTCAAATTTAATTTTTGACAGTTCGGAAACCAATAAATTCACTAGTAAGTGCAAGTTAAAATATTGTATTCATTTCTATTGGTGAAAAACTCTTTGAATATGATAAGAATGACCTTGAATTTACTTTCTCTAAAATGCCAGTGAATGATGGACTCACTAGAAAATCAGATTCACTGTAACAGAGACACTAACAGGATAATGGGTACATGACACTCAGATAATAAACATTGTAGTGAAGACTGCCCATTATCCCAATTACAAGTGTCTTCGGCATGCTCTAGTAACATGTATTTTTGTAATTAATTATATTTCACATGTACATTTATGTATATTATATATTTGTGTTTGAGTGCAGTGCGATTAGTATTTAATGATCTATAGGTTCATGTCGTCGTTTAGAAAATGGATGTTGTGTATGAGTGAGTTTTTGAACGAAGATAACGTGTCTGCAAGAATATCAGCATCAATGATAGGGTCGGCACAATACAAATTATATGTGCGACACAACCTTGTAATGGGAGAAAAGTAACCGACATTATTAGTGTGCTGACTTATTCTGAAGAACTCAGGGTTTCTTATAATTATATGAATTAAATAATTGATAAAACTTATTCTCCTATATTAAAAACATAATTTATTATCATCCAAAGGGTCTATCACAAAATTCGATTTGTGTGGATTAATTATTTTAATAAATTATATAAATATAATATTTTAAAAACATGCTAATCAAGAACTCATTCCTAAACTGTATTTATTGATTTGTGACAGTCTTCATTATGTTACGAATATTACATATTAACAATTCATTTTATGGCATTATTTATTATTAATTTATCTATATATAATAATTATTTATCATTAATTTATATTTAATTTAAAAAGTGTATCGTGTAGTTATAACATAGTCAAAATTTCATTAAATATTCATACTTTGTACCCTAATGTCACTCTAGGACCATCTATTAGGGTCAATAATAACTTGATGACAGCTTGTTAAATAGTAAAAATAAAAAATAAATAAAATTATCATTTGCAGATGAACTGCAGGTTGGATCAGTGAAGGCATACCGGTTTGTGTTGCCCGACAACATCTACCACAGAACACATAATGAGAGCAATCCCGACTGCTTTGCTGGTAAATCAAGCCTCCCTGACGGACTAAGTGATATTTCAAAGTGTTTCTTCAGTAAGTCTTTCCTATTTTGTCCTAAATAAGAAAACAAACTTAACTAACCATTGTTACAATATAACATGAATTACTAATCACAGTTTATCTTATTATTAGTCTATACAATTCACTTATGATTTTCGAATACATACCACATATTACCGGATTAGCTATATAGCAGAAAAAGCAATTGTTACGGACCCCACAATAAAAATAAGAATTAAATTTATCAATAAAATTTATGTATAAGACTATTTCAGCAGCTCTACTACACTTGATGAAGTTGTAAAAATCAAATGCGTAAACGAAACTAGCTAAATACACGGAAACGTACCATCAAGTGACTGGTACCTATATTTACAAGTCGTGTTTCCTAAATGTGGAAATAGTCTCACACATTCACTTGTCTTTAATGATTACTAACTGCAGCAGAGAACGTCCTTTTTCGATATGAAAGTGTATAAAAAATGAGGGAACACAATGCGACAAGGTAGTCTAAATTTACTAAATAAATTGATTTGTCTAGTACTATCTCAAAATTTTTTCTTTTGTACATTTGTTTGTAAGAATGATGTTTTATTTTATATCCTAAATCCAACCAAGGGCCTATTGGTGACATTTGCTACAGGCTCCCGTGCCGACTTAACCTGGCACTGATACCATATAAGATAATGATGGACCTTGCAATGGGATCGTCAGAAACCTGCTGAAAGGTCGTACATACACACCAAAGTATCCCAGAAAACTTTAATCAAAAGATACGAGATAAAAATTTGACATAACATTAAAGCCTTTCTCTTCTAGATTTCCCGATGGCGCTCTCTCTACCACACTTCCAAGGGACAGACCCTTCAGTACTCAAACACATATCTGGCCTGTCTCCTGATCCAAAAAAACATGAATCCTATGCCATTGTGGAACCAGTAAGAAAATTATTGTTAATTAATTATTAATTAAATAGATACTGACACACATAGTAGTTAATTGTAAATATAGTTAGGTTTAAAATAGTCAAACACTATTTCTAAAATTCTTCCTCAGAAACTAATCTGCAACCTTATCCTACAGGCAGCATGGCAGAAACTAAAATACAAGTTTGTTTAATACAGTAGAATCTCAATTTTAATTCTTAATTCAAAATTCAAGCCTTAATTCAAAATTCAAGAGATCCAAAAAAAAATGTGTTGAATTATGTGGAGCCCCGTGAATTTGAAATTAAAGGTACAAAACGTAATTGCAAAATTCGCTATAAAACGTAAAATTCATGAAAAGAGCCCTTAATTTTGTGAAAAACGTCTGTATTTTTGGATATTTCAAAAATCATTTCGAAAACAGAAAATGGACATCACCAGACTCCTTTAAATCGCACTTTGTAGTCAAACTCACGGAACCTGCCCTTGCGGGAGACCTCCCAAAAGATGGAAGGACAGCTGGGAATCCACCTCGCAAGAGGCGCTATCCTCTGGAGAATAGACCACATATTATGTCTGTTAATTTTTTTTTTTCTGCGCAATATTAGAAACTTTCTTAACATTAAACTCCTAAAAATTATATACTTCGCAATCTACCAATCAATTATAGAACACGGCGTAATTGCATGGGGAGGAGCAACTATGAGTGCACTCAATCCAATTATCTATTGCAACTCAAAAAATTTCTATAAAAGTATTCCTCAAAACCTCAATTTTAACAAGGACAGATGAAATATTCAACAAATTCGACGTATTCCATATAAAACAAATTTATGCGAATACTACTCTTAAATACACATACAAACACAAAAATATACAGTTTAAACCAACTCAAACAATAATTACCACACGGTCAAATAAACTCAATCTACAAATCCCAAGGTTACATACCACGTATGGGCAAAGGAGCTATAACTATTTTGGACCCAAATTACTTAATTGCATGCTTGGCGAATTAAAACAATCCGGGCTAACCACAATTTACAACTCTAACATAAAATACAAAATAAAATAGTGGATCCGAAACAAGGGGAGAGATAAAATAGGCACACTTACATACACAAACACACTAACACAATATAACCTCATATATATGATACATTTTCTATTATGTTACTTTAAACACTTTATTATCTATTTTCTATGTTTTGAACCTACACAATATTGTAAACTATGCCTGTCTCAACACAAATATTTCTAGTGAGACAGGCACAGTCCAAACAAAATTTGATACTTAAAATTAAATAGAAATAAATAAATAAAAATAAAAGAAGAAGAAGATTTAATATGCCAATACAAAGATCGCGACATTACAATTACTGAAGTACCCGATATAGACATTTGTTATTCTCACCCGTGAAAAAAATTGAAATATTTTTTCAATTTTGTCAAATTTAAAAAAAAATCAAATCATGTGAACTAAAATGTGTTGATTAGGGCATGAGGTAGATGGGGCATGGGGCCAACAATTATTTCGAATTACGAATAATCGGGGGTTTTGAATTATCAGGATTAATCTACTATGAAATTAACATTTTGGGACCTGTGGGTTTGAAAATTTTTGAATTACGTTGAATTTCAAACTATCGGGACTCGAATGAATGTGTTTTAACTCTATGTTTTGTCTGTTTGCATTCAAAACTAATCTTCAATGAAGTCTTCATTGCTATTATTTACTTACACTAACACCAGGCACAGTGCTCCATTTAACGGAAAATAAATAACGAAAAAGTAATTTATGATGGCGCACATCGAGGCGAAATTTATTTCGGTAGTGCTATTCATATATGTATGTATGTAAATCCATTGCATTATTATGTGTTGAAAAATGGTGAAGCTAACTAGTGTACATTGACCATTACCGCTACTCATGTGGTATTTATAGGGCAGTGGACATACACACACACTATCCAAACCAAATAATAGAAGAAACTTCACTCTCTCGTCTTGAGAATTTGGTTAAGATTTGTATTCAATTGCTCATTCTGTTTTAATTAAGGGGTTACGTCTAGTCAGGATTTTAAAAAAATCGAATTTTTTTTTTGGTATTTTCTTAAAGCAAAATGTTTCAAAAATATTGTATGAAAATATCAACTCGATCCAGTTATTAGTTTTAAAGATATCCAACGATAACTGTAGGGCTCTCCGCTGCCGCCCGTATTGATACGCGGACGGTACTAGAGCCGGCCGGGCTGACAAACGCGCGACTGCTGCGGAACACGGTTTTTACCTGTTTAATTCTAAGAATAATGTACGAAATTTCTTTTATACTTCTACTTTTAGACATAAGACCCTTTAGGCTAACTGAAATTTGATTTAGTGTTAGTACTTCAGTGGCAGTGAAACCCAGCAGTCGATAGGTAGTTGTGCGTGTATTATAATCGTTTTCAAAAATTTATAATGAGACGTCATGAAAGTTTGCAAGGAATATTAATGATTGCCAATGCATAGGATTACATTATGGACCTAATGCACACCGGTATGCTGAAAACCTCGATATAGAGCGCATAAAGATTGCTGATCAATGTGCAAATCAGGTCACTCGAGAAGGCAAAATGAGACGTAGATAAAAAAAAATCGACATCTTGGAGACTTACACATCGGCAGAAGATGTATTATATGTACCAAAACTCTACGTAAGTAATTTCTTAAATTGTATTTGTATTCATTATTTATACATAAAACTTTAAACGCGTTTTTCTCAAAATAACGTTTTCAAAATCGGTGTCCACGATATTTTAAAAACTACTTGACAGATTTAAATGAAATTTAAACATCATATTTTAGGCATTAAAAACTTGTGCTTAATCAAAGGATTTTTTTTTGACTTAAACTTTTTTTTTATAAATAATAAATGAGTGATTTTTTCCCTCAAAATTCATAATTAAGCTTTCAAAGACCGCCATTTTGCTAAATTTGAAAAAAAATAAAAAAGCTTTGATTAAGCACAAGATTAACTATTGAACTACTAATTTCTTTTTGTTTCATTAAATTTAGATAAACCACTAAGAAGCACCGATGGACACCGCGAGGCACTACTTGCAAAACAGGGGTCAAGAAACGAGATTCTATCGTGGTCCAGTATTAATAATTTTATTTGAAATTTTCGGTAGAGTTACTTAAAATATAGTGTAAAACGTTGGTATTATGAATTGAATGAAAACATTAGACAACCGTTCAAAAAAATTTTTTGAAAATATCTATTTTTTTGTGCCTCTGACTACACGTAACCCCTTAAGCCAGCCAATGACAGATCATAAGTCCTGTAAACGCCAAAAATAAACATAGCTTCATCTCTGCGAGACATCTATAATGTATCTTAATTAATGGTGGGGACAAAATCCTGCAATTGTGTTCTTTAAAAAAAACTAACTCAAAGTATCGTGAATAACAACCATTTTAATTCCAGACAACTGGCATTCCTCTGGAGTCCCGTGCAAGATCGCAGAGCAATCTCGTTATGGGAAAGTTGACAGGCTACAGCCCAAGCATCCAAAGATTCAGTGGTATCACAATCCCCATGTTCTGGGCAGAATATGTAAGTTTATTCAATTTCTTAGATAAAAAATATCTCTGAACACATGTCAGTTTATGTATTTATATTGTGATTTACCTATTGCGAATCGTAAACATGAGTTAAAAAGGTGTTGTTGTCAGATTCACTTACTTTCGGCTCGACAACTTAAGCATTATGTATTTTGAAATAGATAGCAAGCAAGTAAATTTATGTGTTTTATTTTATTATAGTGTCAACCGGGTCTTCCAAATTACGTGTGGGCTTTGATAATTCTACAAGTGAAGATTGTTCCAGTTGTTCAAGTCATATTCAGTTCCGTCATGATACTCATCGGAGTCATCGTCATCTTCAAATACCTCAGGTTTTACTGTCTGCCATCTTCCTTCAGCCGACATCGACAACTGAAAAACTTGGCTAGAAATACAATCCTCGGTTATGAGAATGAAAAAAAAATAAACACATTGTTAAAACGATGATTGAATGTTTCCTTGTGATATTCTTATAGTCTTATATTCAAAAGTAAAAGTCATATAAAATATGACTTTTACTTTTGTTGAGTTGGTAGAAATCAAAAATCTAAACATATTCTGAAAAAGTACATTTTTATTTCATAAATTTATATCATTATTTATAGTGGATAAAATATTATTTATAATTGGAATTGCATTTAATTAAACAAAATCAAAAGTGATACATAAGCACAATATAATTGAAATGAAAATCATTTTAGTCCTAAATGTTTATGGTTAAGATGAATATTTTCCTTGATAGCCGCTTCTACTGTCTTAATAATACATATATAAACAGTTGGTAATGTTCCTGGAGTAGTCCTCGTATTCATTGTCAGAAACTGACTTCACTTTCACTCGCAACTTTCACTCGGATGACAAAACAAACCTTAAAATTAAGTCTTTACTCTACATAATGTGACCTTGATTTTCAATTGTACAATGAAAGAAAAATATTTTTGATTTTGAACTTCATACAATTATTTATCACAGATACAATCATTTCTTAGCGTCATCTTTGTCATTCTTTTAGTTTCTGGCGCCGTATAAGAAAATCATAAATACCAGCAAAGAAAAAGTATACTCAGATTTTCACGGTCATCCAGAATCTTCCGATTAGAGTTTGTGGGAAATTCTGCCATATGCCAGAAATTCTGCCATGTGACAGAAAGGTGGTACGTACCCGACAGAATATCCCAGAAAACTCTAACTATGATTGAAAACTGATATTATTACAAAATCTTGTTATGAAATAATATTAAAAAAACCTCGGTCAAAAAATACGTAAATATTTTGAACACCTACATATTATCTTAGAACTGTTGATTTTAATTTAAAAAAAAAAAACATGTCTCGATAATGCCCCAAATACTATGATTTGATATTTTGAAATAATTTTTAATGTCATTGTTTTGAAAAACGAATAACCTTTACAGATATCATAAATTAAGATCATGCGGTATTATTGCATAAATCATTTTATAGTCATCTGAACATGTATTGCGCATTTTGCGTACTGATACATACATGAAGTACAATTAAAGTCATGTCTCTGAGTTTGATAAATCGTGAAAATTAGTTCTGCACTCACAATAACAATCTCCTTTGCATTATTTTACTGCAAATTTATTATTGTTTAGAGAAAAATTATCAAACAATAGTTAGTAGTAATTGTTGTTTTTTAGAAATTTTCTCCCAACTCGACTGCATATCATCATCATCATATCATAATATTAAACATGTACAGAATTTCAAAACATCAAAGCAAATATTTTTAAATAATACTACAAATACTTGTCTACGTGTGCAAACCATAGTGATTTGGCTTGAAGTGTTTTTACAAGCTCAATATAGAATACTAGATTCTATTACTATTTAGTTCACTGCTATATACTTTCAGTGATGTACTGAAATCGAATTTAAAATTAAGTAATTTTAAGAACAATTAATTAATGCAATACGAAGTATTTTTAATGAAAACTGTTTACTAATCTTCAAAATGATAATTTAATTAAGGGGGTAGAAGAGAAAGTATATAATAATTGTTTTATTTTTTACATAATTAAAAAAATGTTTCTTTAGATCTTATAATATAAAATAAAAATTATTTTTAAAATGTTTTTATTGAAATTAATAAATCAAAAGTAAAAATTATATTCATTTATATATTGTGCAATAGTGAAAACCTGTAGAGATGTTTTCACTATTCCAAGTCGAAGTAAATTATTATACTTTAGTGGGAAAACATTAAAGGGGTTATTTCATAACTCTCATTATAAAATTTTTCAGTGCCTGAAATATGTAAAAAGTTTAATCATAGTTCAATATATATTTCCTCCAATACAACATTGAATCTGTGATCTTATTATAAATATTGAAATGCTCAATTTAACATATTATGTTTCTAAACAGAATTTAATCATAAGTAGCCACAATTCAATACATTCTTATTTATTTTTAATGTCTTATCTTACTGTTTTGCATAAAAAAATGTTTATATGTGTTTGATGTCCATTGAATTATTGATAAAATGTATGTAAAATTAAAATTAGAATTTGAGTAAAAAAAATAAATTGGATATTTTAAAAGACAATTTTTTTTATTATTAAAATAAGCACAGAGTCACGTAGCTAGTTGTTCAAACTTTAGGGTAGTCTTTTAATTACTAGTAATAAATAAATAATAATTAAATTTTTTTTTAGTCTTGGAACAATTTCCAGAAATTGAAAAATATAAATAAATGAAAAAATATCAACAACCAGGGAAAAGTTTGCATTTTTTAAGTATTTATTACTTTTTTTTTGTAAAACGCTGGACAATCGTTGATCTTATTTTTATCAAATTTTATAAAATCATTTGCTCAAATACAAAAATCTTGGAAGCCGTTAGATTTTTGTGAATGAGAAAGCACACAATGGATTAAAAATTTGCATTACAAATTATTTATCAATTACAATGGATTATAAGACCACTTTTTGTTAAAAGGTTTATCTAACCCTGAAGTTAGGTCAACTAGCTAGGTGACACCCGGTATAAAACTTTTTCTTCAGAATAAAATTTTTCCCAATGATCTTCAAGATATAGTAATACAGAATTATATGTATATGTATGTACTTCTACTTTTCATTTGTTTAATTATTCAGAGATTGATTTAATTTAATTTTATTTTATTCGATCATCCAACAGGGAGACACAAATGCTTGGTAAGACGAAATACAAAAAAAATAGTTAAATGTCTCCCACAATTAAAGGATAATACAAATAGGACATCACCATAGATAATTCAATTTGACAATGACAGATAAAACAACTTTACAGTTTCATTTAACCGATTGTTCCAAATTTAACTTTAACATTGACACAAAGGGGCTTGTGATGTATATAATGGTTAATGATGGTTAGAACTCTCGCCTCGTGATCCAAAGGTCGCAGATTCGAATCTCACTCCAGACAAGCAAGTTAGTTCTATTTTCATAGCACAAGCGTTTAGCTTAAATTGAAAATAGTAAGAATATTGATGTGACACGAATTCCGTGTTCGCATCACTATTTTAAAAAAAAAAATATATATATATATGTATATATATATATATACAATATATATATATACAAGATCAGGGAGGGGGACGAGTTTCTAGTATCTGCCTCACCATATGAAGATACTCTTCATATTTAGTGTTAACAATATCTATTGAATTTAAGAGGTAATTATAATCTGAGCATATGCGTGGAATGGGAGGATTTCCTATATATTGTTGGTTTGAAAAATTGGAAGGGAAAAGAGGTACTTAGGTCAGAATGTTAATGTAAAAGATATTCACTGTCTCCTTAGCTAGACCGAGGTCTGTGGTAAAGGAGTCAGGTTCATTTGTCGTATCTAACTATTGAGTCTGAACAATAAAAATATTCTCTAAATTAACCTTTAACTAGTAATCTTTAACGTGTAGTCTCACAGGCGTTGTGTGTTTTGCAAATTCTTAGAATTGACCACTTCCCCCCGCTTGTCTCAACCCTGCGTCTTGGTAGCTTTTGTTTTACTGCTAAAACGACCGCGGAAGAAGGCAGACGTGGCATTGGTTGTTTAACACGTAAGTAATACTAATTAGAAAATCGGCCGTAGCCTGTGAGGCTACATGTCCCTAGTTGTCATACAAATATTGTTTCAAACTACCTTTTTGTTTTTAGTGCAAAATGGCAAAAAACGCGAGCAAACGTCAAGTCTAGCCCACGAGTTCATTAAAGAGAAAAATATTACGAGCAGACAGTCCATCGCCACAAAAAAATAAACTTTGTTTGGTTTTACAACCCAAAAAACTATGTGCTCATAATATGTGCCTAAGAAGAATAGAGCTGTGATACTTGTGTCCTCAATGCATCACGATAACGAAGTTGACGAGGATACTAAAAAGCCTGAAATTATACTTTATTACAACATAGCAAAAGGAAGTGTTGATGAAGCAGATAAAAAATGCTCCATTAATTCCAGCAGCCGCCTGTGATGGATCCTCTTCTTCGCCTTTCAGCTCGATCCTACTCCTAACTGAGTTTACGCCTTGTTAGAGGCAAACAAGCTATCTATCTACGTCGGGTGAAGGCTCTATGGTTTCTAACGTAGTATTTCCGAACACCCTCGCTTTATTCAAGACCTCCCCAGTTCACGTTGTGTAATTTTTTGTTTCGAACTATAGGGGATGAATTGGTTTAGTGGTAACCCTAACGCAAGCTTTACTTAAATTAAATACTGGGGTATGAAGTTCGTGAATGTTCATGGAAAACGCAAACAAAACTACCTAGCACGTCAATTAAGCCCTACGGTGCAATTGCTAAACATACTATGTTCCGTGGCCCTATATTATTTACCTATCATTCCTACGGACTGAAACCACTGCATCTGGTGTAGCTGCGCTTCCAGGGTGCGCGATCCTCTGCTCCCACGCCCTCTCCGCTCGATCCCCCATTGTCCTACCTGTATGGGATCGACCGCCATCCACTGGAAAGGTTAGTAACGTGCCGTTATCACATGCGCATGCACATATAGAGTACATAGATCCCCTGAAAGCCCTCGAGTCCTTCGTAGCCGCTCCTATGGATGATTCCGTCTTCGACGCCCTCGCTGATTAATAATTTTATCTTCCGCCGTTATCTCGCTGTGCTTATTCCTTACGATCCTTTATGGAACGGACAGGGTTGAGCCATGTAAAAAATGAGAACATAACATGACCACTATGAGCGGCGCGTGTCCAAAATAAATCAGCCGCTACATACAGAAAATTGCATTGGAGACGAGGTGTGAATGCCGCTACTGAAAATTGGGTTGCCGCTCGGAGCGCGCGCAAGTCAGTGCCCAGCGGCTGTTGCCGCAACTGGAGGGGGGCCGCGCGCGCATACTGCTTCCAACTAGCTGTAGAACAACATCGTCTGGACACTAGCCCTGAGATTGGCCCCTTGTTGAATGAATATGAAAAATGCAGCCTGTTTGGCCGCCGATGTTATTTCCAGCTACAAGTGTCGATACAAATATGTGTGGAATTTGTATATGTTATGAAAATATTTTAAATATGTTGATGTCTTGTAGGAAGCAGCGCTTGGCGCCCTTTTTTGTATGCAATATTGTCATGTGCATTATGTTGAATCTCTGATGAGAAAAATGTATTGGAATTTTATGAATTTTTATGAATAAAATGGAAATAAATAATTTTTTATTTGGCACCTATTGGTGCGTGGACAAAGGTTAGAAGTTTGAGCCGAAGGGATTCTTCCGCGATGTAACGCCCCAAAGTAAAGTATGTGTGTGGCACGCGGTACCCGCGATGTTCGCCAACACTAAATGGGCATGAGTGTGGCACGCAATATTCGCCAACACGGGAGACGAGTCTCGCTGCAGAGGGTCTCGTCTCTTTCTTTCCGCCGTTGAATCCGCCGACGGGCAATAAATGTTTTTTGAATATTCAGAGATTTTACAAACTTACCTGACCGGCTATAACTTCTAACGCCTAGTACTCAAATTCCGAGCCCCCGTCTGAGATGCGTATATGGGATACCCTCCACGGGGGCCCGAAGGCCTGCACCGGGCGCCATCGTGGAGATGGTCATCATGAAATAAATGAGTACTGGAAGACCGTGAGAAAAATTTTGTATTTTTCTCGATTTGGAAACGGTAGACGCCTGTTTTCGGGCCCACGTCGCGGTAAGCTCGCGCACACGGCTCGCCGTGGAGAATATTAAAAAGTTGAATTTTTTATCGACAATCAGAGCGGCTTACCGTGGACGAATTCCTACTTATGTAGTGTCATTGCATTCCTTATCTGAATGCCTGTCTGGAAAATGTATTTTTATACATGTGGAATGATATAGGCGCGCCTGAGAGTGAAATAAAAAATTGGTTTTTGGCGCTTTTTTGAATGCCTATAACTCAGTAAATATTTACCTGAAATATTTGGAATTACTGTTAAAATGAGCGCTTGCATGCGCAAATTACATTTGTCATAGCAAAACTTGTAAAACTGCTGTTTTTGATTTTTTATGAATTTTTGAAAATTTGAGCCGTTTGTGGCGAATTTAATTTTAGTTTTTTGGGCCTTGTATGACCCAGCCCGTCCAAATAACTGTGTTATTATCATCTGCTAGGTCTGTTATTACAAAATAACACAGTATTAGTCTCTTGGGAGCTAAAATGCATTTTTTATGAATTAATTTGTATCTGTCATATGAAATCTGCCGCGCGGTGAAATTGTGCAACCGCGAATGACGTAGTTCACCGCTCGGCCGCTGGGAGCGCTGCGGCGCCTTCCCAGAATTACGCAATCTCATTGGTTTCTGTAACATGCTATGACGCAATCTTGTGAAATTTTGAATTTGGTATAAATAAAATGCATTTTTTGAGCGAGTACCCAGATACGCCACCCGCGTCGGTACGAGAATCGCTATTTGGACAATCTTCTTGCTGCCTTTTCTTTCTGACCCCTGCTCACCTACTTTGGACTCTGCCTTTTTGGATTTTTGTGACCACTGCTTTCTGACTTGGACTTCGCTTCGGATTTTTTCTTCGACTTTAATACGATAAAAGCACTACTTCGGCGTTTGACTTCTGGCATATCCACGGACTACGAGCTTCACTGCAAATTCTGGTGGCGATCTCTGCCCCACCAGCGAAGACTACTGAGCCGCATAAAAAAGGTGTTCCCATCCGGAACATTTTGGTCCTGTTCGAGCCGGAGATCTGAGCTTCGCTGACGACCACCATGTCTCAAGAGGGATCGAGACACTCTGTTGGGGGAGACCACGACCAGGACGAGCCTGTGGCACCGGAACGAGCCGGTTCTGAAGTGGACCGGGCCTCCACGACATCCACGGAGGACACCGTCCGCCGGCAAGCGGCGGAGATCCGGCGCCAACAGCAGCTCATACGAGAACTCCAGCGAGAGCACGCGGAGGCGCTCATCCGGATCTGCTCAGCAAAGGCAGACGCATCCGAAGCTGCAAACGTATCGCCTGCAAAGAGGCAACCGACCAGGGCGGCACCCAAGCGACCAGCCTCGGTCGCCGCTGATGATGTCACACCCAAGCGGCCGACACCAGCCGCCACCGATGACGTCACCACCCGCCGCCCACCAGTGGTCGCGACCAATGACGTCACCACTCGCTGCCTACCAGTCGTTGCAGCCGATGACGTCACCACTCGCCGCTCACCAGTTGTCGCGGCCGATGACGTCACCACCCGCCGCCCACCAGTTGCCGCGGCCGATGACGTCATGGAGGAGTACGCGATTGTGTCATCAGACCGATCTGGACAGCGGGGCCGTTGTCCTGAACCGAGCACATTTACGAGAGATTGGGTCCTGAGCCATCCGGAACAAAGACGGATGGTCAACTCACTGATTGAAGAGGCGCTCAATTCACGCCAGGCCAACAGCACCCGTTCACAACCTACTGCGGGAGAGGCGCCGGTTTCAGCAATTTTGGCGCGACAATCAGGCGTCAAAGAATTGCCGCATTTTTCCGGAGACCCCTTCGAGTGGCCGACTTTCCTGGCGCAGTATGAGCATAGAAATGTGGATTGTCGCCGCCTGAAAATATTATGCGCCTACAAACGGCGCTGAAAGGACGAGCGCGCGAAGCAGTCGCGCCGCTTCTAGTGGACCCACAGAATTTGGAGGAGATTATGCGGACACTGAAAAACCGCTTCGGCAATTCCGAGGACATTATTGATAGCATGCTGGAAAGAGTCCGCCGCCACCCACGTATCACTGAAGATTCGCCGATAGACGCGCTGACCGATTATGCTATAGCCATCAGAAATGTGGTGGCGACCGTGCATGGCTTTGATCGAAAATACCTAACGTCACCGCAGCTACTTACAGAAATGGTCGGCAAGCTTCCCATGTCGGCGAAATTAATGTGGCTAAATTCAAGGAGAGGCGGACCAACCAACATCACAATAAAGGACTTATCGGACTGGCTGGTCGACATATTGGACATGGCGCCGTACGCCGGATGTAGGCCAAAAGCGAGCCAGAAGATGACCGCCCGCCGAAGCGGTCAAGTTCATCAATTGACGGAAGACGGTGAAGAAAGTAGACCGTCAACGAGCGCCGCCAGATGCTGCGCCTGCCATATGGCAAATCACGCCCTGCTGGATTGTAGGGCGTATTGGAATAAATCAGTACGGGAGAGATGGACATTGGCAAGGCGGGCCGCTGTCTGCTTCAATTGCCTAACAAGGGGGCATATGTTGCCTATCTGCAAGGCCAAGCGGTGCGGCGAAAATGGATGCCGAGCACCACACCACCACTCGCTGCACTTAGAGGAAAATCGCCGCCCGCCCCAAGCCGCTGAAGAACATCGATCCGGGCGCGGCGGGCGAGGCGGGCGTGGCCGCGATCAACACAGGCGAGGCGGGCGAGGCGCCCCGCGAAGCGCGCCACCGCGCGGGTCAGGCGGCGCCGCCGCGGCCGCCCCATCTACCACCCCCGCGACGAATGTTACGGCGCCCCGCGATAATACAGTGGGGCACGCAAAATTGGACAATGGGCGATATGCCGTACTATTAAAAGTTTTGTTGGTGACTGTGAGTGGGCCCCGAGGCCAAGTGAAAATTTACGCGCTTCTCGATGAGGGTTCGACCGTCACTCTCGTCGATGAAACAGTGGCCAGCGCCGTCGGGGCCCGCGGACCGGTGCGCGGACTTAGACTCACGGCGCAAATGGAATGTGTTCCTCAGATGACCGGTCCCAAGATGTAAATCTCACAGTGCGGGGGAGTGAGGCTGCATATGAAATGCGGGCTAGCACGGTCAAACAGCTCGCTCTGCCCGCGCAAAAAGTGCTAAAAAAATGCGAGTGCCAAGATAAAAATAAAAATAAAAATAAAAATAAAAATAAAAATGAAAATGACTTAGAACGCGCGTGTGTTGGTGGAAAGTGCGCGGAGTTTAATGAAGTGGAGCCACGAATATTGATAGGCCAGGACCACGCGCATTTGATCGTCACCCGGGAGGTGACTGAAATACCTACCGGCGGATTACGCTCCCGCACAGCCCTGGGATGGACCACACACGGCGAGCTTGGCCGCCGGCCACCCGCCGGCACCGCGACGGTTTTGGCGCTCTCCGGCGCCACGGTGCCTGCGGCCGATAACGATCTGGAAGAGCTGATAAGGGCGCATTTTGCAGTGGATTCACTGGGGATCACTGCCGCGGCCCGCGTCAATAGAGAGGACGCCCGCGCCGCCGCTATTATGAAGGCCACTACGCGGCAATTACCTACCGGGCAATGGGAAACGGGCCTTCTTTGGAAGATGGATGAAGTGAATTTCCCAGACAGCCGCCAGTGCGCCGCCAACCGCCTGGCGGGGATTGAAAGAAAAATGGAAAAAGATGCCGCGTATGCGACGGCGTATAGGGCGAAAATAAATGAATATTTTGAGAAAGATTACGCCCGCGCCGTGTCACCCGCCGAAGAAAAGGCGCTGAAATTTAAGTTTTACTTGCCGCATTTTGCAGTCTTTAACCCAAACAAGCCCGGCAAAATACGTATAGTATTTGATGCCGCGAGTAAGTGCCGAGGAATATCATTAAATGATATGCTATTGACGGGGCCGGACCTGCTGAGTTCACTTCTAGGCAGTGTGTTCCGGTTCCGGGAAGGAAAAGTGGCACTGGCAGCCGATGTGAAAGAAATGTTTTTGCGCATAAAAATCCGAGAGGCCGACCAAGCGGCGCAATTATTTCTATGGAAACAACCAGGCGAGCAGGTGCCGACGACTTACCAAATGTCGTCTATGATTTTTGGCGCCACCTGCTCGCCCAGCAGTGCACAGTATGTGAGGAATCGGATTGCGCAAGCCAGTGCCACGGAATTTCCGACCGCGGCAAAGGCGGTTGAAACTACATTTTATATGGACGATTACCTCGACGCAGTAGATTCAACTGAAGAGGCCTTAAAAATGTTCACCGAAGTGACTGAAATACTGCGTCGAGGGAAAATGCAGCTCTGCAACTGGGCCTCCAATGATCCTGAAGTATTAGAAAAAATTGAGCCCGCCTTAAGAGCGGTGGAACCGATGAGGATTATCGGGGCGGAGACAACGGCAGAAAAAGTGCTCGGGATTGCATGGGAGCCGTCCTCCGACAAATTTGTTTTTCAATTTGTGAACTTGCCAGAAATAACGGAGGCTGGCCGCCCGACAAAGAGACAAATATTGAGCGCCGTAATGAAAATATTTGACCCCATCGGATTTTTGGCCTGCATACTAATAAGGTCAAAAATCCTATTACAGGATGTATGGCGCTCTAAAATTGGATGGGAAGAGAGAATACAACCCAAGCACGCCGATAAATGGTACGCGTGGTGCGAGCTAATAAGGAATGTGAAATGTGAAATCGCGCGCCCGTGCATATCCCGCCGCGATAGTGAAGTCGCGCTTCATATGTTTTGCGACGCCTCTGAAAAAGCGAGCTGCGCGGTGGCCTATTTTGTCGAGACAGGAGAGGGTGGCAAATCCGTAGCCTTCATCTCGGCAAAATGTAAGGTGGCACCGCTAAAACCGCTGTCAATACCGAGGCTAGAGCTGCAAGCGGCACTTATCGCCGCGCGATTGGCGGCGGCTGTGAAAAAAGAGTACCGCTGTAAAATAGCCCGTACGGTACTGTGGACCGATTCCACCACGGTGTTATGCTGGTTGCGGACCGACCCCCGGGCGTATTCGACTTTTGTCGCTAACCGGCTGGGAGAGATTGATGAACTGTGAATGGTACCCACCGCTTACCCAGGACCGTTTTATGAGCAAAAGCTCCCATATCGGTCCTTCTCATTCGTCTCCAGGTTGACATTTTTTTAGCTACAATGCAAGACCGTGCTGCCCCGCACGGGTCGTATAAACCGGTGCGAGGCGGCACGGCCGCAAAAACAAAACCATTCACAGACCGACACCATTAGATACGTCTTTATTGCATAAAAAAATACATAAATAAATTCAAGAACAAAGAAAAGGTAAAATAACAAAATAAGAAAAATAATAATACAAAATAATACGAAATAATACAAAATAATACAAAAATAATACAAGAACAAAGAAAAGGTAATAACACAAGAAGAAAATAATACATAGTAGACGAATTTCGCGGTGGCGGCAGTGGATGGGTAAGGTCAAACAGACACCCCCTTAACAGGGAAAGAGACGATATAAAAAAAAAATACATTTGGATATCCGGGTAGGGAAGCACAGGACCGGCAGGTCTTCGTCCAATGCAGGAGCCCACACATCAACACAACACCGGGGAATGACAGAGTCAAACCACCAATACACAAGAAAACTTATCGCACAGATCCCCTCAGGATTTCCCAACGGGACACCCACACCCGAATGAACCCTCGGAAGCATCCGAAGTTCCTTTCATTCCTCCCTAGGACATCATTGGATGGACGTCCTGTCACGGTCATTCCAAACTCAGTTAATCCTGCTAACATATTCTCTCTCGCGTCATTCATGATCGTACATTCCCAAAGGATATGTTCCGCCGTTTGGGCCACCCGACCGCAAGCACACCACGGGTCAACCTAGAGTCCAAGATCGAAAAGCTTCGACCTGAACTCTCCGTGTCCCGATAGCATCTGAACAGTGTGGTGGTCCAGCGACGGAAAATATCCACTGCCCTTTTCCTTCACGGCCACCCTCGGAAAAAAGGAATGAGTCCATCTTCCGGTGGTGGCCGTGTCCCCTCTTTCTTGCCAAACTATACATGATATTTCTCTCAATCTCTGACCCAACACCTGGTGTCGCAACGTCTCCGAGAGCCTGATGGTTCTACCAAAGTAGTTTACCTCCAGGCCCCTCCTAACACTTCGCCTGGCGCTGAACTCCAGTACCTCCCAGTCAGCAGGGAGCACCCCCGCTAACACCGGTAGGGCCGCACTGGACACAGTCCGATATGCTCCCGTCAGAGCCAGCAGGGGTACTCTCTGCCCCCGATTTAGAGCTGCGGCTACTACGCCGGTCCTCAGCCTGTGAGCCCATACCTCAGCAGCGTATGT
>JADDOH010005818.1:0-10466 GCA_016648135.1 Agrypnia vestita | reverse complement strand
GTGTGTTCAAGAACGCGGGGCGGCGCCCCCAACATCGCTTGAGGAGAAGGCGGCCTGCAGCGCTCTGGACGGTTCCAGGCGATGGCCGCTTCACCTCGGCGGGCTCCCGAGGAAGGCCTGACGCTTTTCTGCAGCTCGGCCCCAGCAGCGACCGGAGGGGACCGACGTGCTTCCGCGGCCTGGACCACGTGCGCTTCCCGCGGGTTACCGGGACTCCGGCCAGATGCCTCCAGCCGATCGTGGATCCCGCCGCCGGACGCGCCAGGTCTGGACCACGCGGCGAGCCACCCGCGGCATCCAGATGGCGGCCACGAGGGCCTCTGATAGTGGACACGTGTTTTAGTGTGTTGTGATTTTTTTTGTTTGAACAGAATGTGAAAGGACAGGACGGACTTCTGCGACGGTCGAACTGCTGGCGTTTAGGTTAGGATTAGTTATAAAATTAGTAATAGTGCTTTAGAACGTAAGGTTTAACTGTTTTTTTTCATTTGTAATAAATGTATATAAACCCGCCGGAGTGTTTGAAATTCCCGCTCCACCTTCCTTGACAAGGCAACTTATTGATAGACGGAGACGAATTAATAAAACCGCCCTATCAAGGGAATACCTTTTTCCTAGTTTACAAATTAATTTAATGGCGCTAACACATATGAAATTACAATATCAATCAGAACTGCCAAATCGTATACAATGTTATTCCACAAACATGTTCCGGCGGGTCAATTGCAGGTTTGATAATATTTTTTCTGAATAAATACTTCTTTCCTGCATCCTTCAACTTATTGGCTTTGATATCTTTCCAGTTTAAAACATTAGATGTTCGTTTTCTCCCTTTATTCATGTGAATTAAACCACGCTCCACGATATTGACGCGCGGCGACGCCATTTTGAGAAACAATGTACAACGTTCTTCCACAATCTAATAACTTTAAAATGCAGCCAGAAGCCTAAATATTTTTTTCTTGACACATTATCTACCTTTAACGATGCATAATAACATACCCAACATAACTGCATCAATAACTCAAAATTGACATTTGTGTTGGATACAACGTTATTCTGGGCAAGGGCTCAATTAGAAAACCCCACTAATTTGTAATTTTAAATAATTATTAGACCCTTGCACTGTAAGTCATTACATTTTAGTTATATTATTTGAATTTTTTTACAAGTTATATAAAACTAATAATGCGCCAGGCTTTTTCACCCTTCGCACGCATCCGTGCGATTAGTTAGTGATTTTTAAACATATATAAATAGAAATGAAAAAAACAAACTTTGCAAGTGTAACATCTCTGCTTCTATATACATGATTTCTTAGCAGAATGTAAGTCTGGTATTGCTTAGAAATACCCATATCAGGAACAAGAGGATAAGCCCATCTGTGTATCACATCCTGACTAGAAGAAAAATATAAAACAAATTTTAAATATAAATCATCAAAGATACTTTTATAACAAGGTTGGTATTTAGTAAGACAAAAAATAAACAATGTTAATGATGTTTTTAATGTCAAGATATGAGTTGTATATTTCCAGACACCGCTAACTCCAAACCAAAGAAATTTATAGCAGGCCAGGTAATTTATGCCTTATTGTGTGAGATGTTATTACCTACTCTGTTAGTTTTTCTAGAAAGTTTGTTTACATTTATAATAAACTTTCTAGAAAAACTAACAGTGTAGGTAATAACATCTCACACAATAAGGTATAAATTACTTGACCTGCTGTAAATTGTTTTGATATGGAGTTAGCGGTGTCTGGAAATATACGACTCATATGTTTGTTATGTTATATTGCTATTAATAGACAGGAAAATAGATCCTATAATTATATTTTTTTTATTTCTTTTTTGAGTTTACAAAGCCGCCCGCCTCAAGCGATTGTGGTTAAATGTGACATCTGTTGCTCTGCTATTTTTTGGAAATGAATTCTTATTAAATATACATATTTTGTTTACAATATGATTAATATTGCTCTCAACTCAAGATATCTGGCAAATCTTGGAAATTAATACGGTATTAGAGTAATTTTAATAAAAAGATTTTCCAATTTCCAGAAGATATTCTGTGTGTCATTTTTTTCCACTAGATCTCTCCCTTGCTCGAGCATTCTCAAAAACTCGAGTTTTTTTACTGCTTGTCTCGAACGTGATAAGACATTTTACCTCCATCTCTCTATTTCAAAACCTTTACTTTCACAAAATTCATGCAAAAAATAATATTTTTTTACAGGATTCAGCGGATATCCTGAATAAATAAATTGTTATTGACATCTTGAAGAATTATGTATCATGTACTAAATATTAAAAATTGTTATTGTGAAAGTGGAGAAATGCCATTAATCATACCTGATTGTTTGATACATTTGCCAATTTGTTGCTCTGGCAGCATACTGATCTCCTTTCAACTGGTGCCAGTAGATAGTACTTGCAAGAATCTCTTCGTTCATAAGGATACCTTTCACAAAATCATCACGAGTTTGAAAATCAAAATTATCCGAAAATAATGGTAACACAGCGGGAGAACAGATTGCGATGTGAGTATCGATTAAATCGCTGTGAATAGCTACTTCAGAATGTTCTAAAAATATTTCCTACAAACAAATCTTAAATTATTTCATTTGGAAACACACATAAAAAAAGTGCCATAGCTCAAAATCGAAATCTAGGTACATAATACCCATATTCCTAGGAATAAAAAAACATACCAGGGGGAATGACGCTTTGCGCTGCTTATCTCCAGAAATTAATTTTTGATGGAAAAGAACTTGGTTGGTTTCAGTATTAGCAGCAAGTAGAACAGTTTCTCCGGAGCACTGAGCGCGATGTCCCGGTACTGCTGCTTTATACACAAGGCTCATCACCGCACCTTTATCTTTCTTGCTGATTTCTCTACATCACCAACAAATAATATCGAGAAAATTTTTTTAAATTATTATTTTATCTTAAAATCACACCGGTGCTAAAACTGAAGCTGATATTTAAAATTTCAGGGAAAGTGCTCTTTCACCATGACGTCGCACTGGTTTATTCGCCGCAGCAAAACTGGTTGTATTACACTTTGAATTGCTGCCTCATTTATATTGTTTTCCAGATTTGGCCTCTTGCAATTTCTTTTTGTTACTAAACATGAAAAAATGGCTTATGGCGGAAAGCAATTCATGTCAAATGTGAAAATCCACTGAGGGGCCTGAATTTGACACCATAGGTGTAAAAAATAAATCAGCAGTTTTGTAATGAAATCCATGTCTAAAATAAAGTTCATGAAACAAATTTTTAGAAATCTATAAGTTTGTTTCGAATTTTCCAAAATTTTGCAATTTTATCGTTTGTCAACATACCTACAGCACCATTGTGTATAGTAGTGTATTTTTCTCTAAATTGACAGCACTGTTTGCCGTCATTAATTTACGCTACGCTGAAAAGTGACAATTTTAATAGAAAGTATATTTCACACAGTTTCAGAAAGTGGTGAGTAATTACAAATATAGTTTTATGATTTGGATTATAATACCTTCTAAAAAATGCTTAACTCATATCCCACCCATCACTGCAAAACAATGTTTTTTTAATGCTAACTAACAAATATCTAACCTTAAGTTTTCTGGCTTTCTGAAAGTAATAATTAGACTAAGGACAACTATTTTGACTTATAAAGCTTTGGATTATTAAATACGTGTAACTGCACAGCACTCTTGAATGTGTGTCCCACCCCTCACTGCGGTGGGATAAAAATTTATATTTGATAAATCGGAGTTTTTAGAGTTGAAAGCATTAATAAGGGGCCGTACAAGTATTACATAAGCACTAAAAGGGGGTGGGGGGGGTCTTTGCTTATTTTTTATAATATGGGGGACGGGAGGGTCTGAATGGCGATTATGTCAGTAATAATTATTTACTTTTCGTTTTTTTTGCAAAATTTAGTAGATTCTGATTAGAACATATATGACAATCCTACTTTTCTTGTGACAAGGGGGAGGGAGGGGTTAAAAATGACTAAAATCCTGCTTATATAATACTTGAATGGCCCCTAACATGTTTAATTAATACTTTGGCTAGCAAATTTTGGCTGCTTAATTACTTATTTTGTGGTGGTTTTGCTTTTTAGAATCATGAATGCAGTAGAAAGAAAACGAAAGTCTAGGGAGACATTAAAGAGAGACCCCGAAAAATGGCAAGAATTTTTAAGGAAAGAAAGAGAACAAGATACCAAAAGAAGGAAAAAGAATAAAGAACGCGTGAATGAAGATGACGCAGTCAAAAAACTTCAGTAAGAAAAGGAAAGAGTTATAAAAAGGAAAGCTAGGGAAAAAAGAAGATGGCTCAATCCTCAGCTCCTGTGTTATCATCGCCTCTAGTTTCATACAAATGTGTGCGGACACTACGCAAGGCTATAAGTAAGACGAAGAAAGTCTCTGCCAGAAAGTCCTATGAAAAAACGAGCAGATATCACGGTGATAGCTAAAAACATCATAACTAAGCTATCCACGTCTTGAGTGCCTCAAAAAAAGTGACAGATTATTTCTGAAGATGATAGAAAGCTAGCGCAAAATTTCTATGAAAGAGATGACATTATTAGTCGACCTGTTGAAACTTGATGAGAAAAATAATAGGAATTGTGGTAGAGTGGTGTATGAGGAGTGCGTAGTGATAGTGTGAAAGAGATGAATGCATGCGGTAGGAAGCGGGGGAAACGAGCGACGCCATTCGGGCACTGACGGTCGCACGCAGAGGATTGTTTATAAATAAAGTGATAATTACTGAACAAGATCGGGTATTCAATTTCTTCCTTATTTCAAAGAAAACTTATCATACTCAGGAAGTGATTATACCACAGGAATTGTTTGTAATTTTTTTTTAAATCCGAAATAATACTTGTTTTATATAAGATTTCAATAAAAATCTCATATAATGTGAATAAAAAGAGATCTGTATTGATTTTCTTCAAACCTATGTAACCTTGCATGTTACTCGTCCCACCCGTCACGAGGTGCTGTCCCACCCGTTACAAGCTATGATAAGCTTTTTTAATAAGATTTTAGCCATTTTTGGTGTAAATTATATAAATAGTTGATTCATGTAATTTCAGAATCGATATATAAAAAAGTTGATTAACAAAAGTAGCATAGTTTGTCTTGATTTGCGAAGTGTACCTGTCAACTCAGATAGGTGGGGCCATTTGATGTCCCACCCGTCATACTTCTAATATAATTAATTATAGTCATAAAAATCGGTTTTTATTACTTTTGCCAATGGTGAAGGCCAAAATGAACATTTACCTTTATAATAGGATAATATTTAAGACAAACATAGTAGTAGTGAGAAAGAAATAAGGTAAAGTTTAAGTAAAAAGGAGTTAGAATGTCCCACCCGTCACAATGGAATGACCCTCTAGCATATATTTATGTATTCGTTGCAAGATCGAAAGGCTGCGAGGAAAAGAGACGACCATATGGAGTGCCGACGCTAAAATACACGGAAACACCTGAGAGCAGCTTGTGCTCTTGTATTTTTTGTCTGAATTCTGAAGGTTTTAAGTCTAGAATTTAAAGAAAGCGTATTTATTTCTCCAGTAATTTATGTATTGTAAAAAAAGTATTAAACAACCATTTTTCTTAGATCCATATAACCAGTTTTTTAATTTAAAAATTATGTTGAAGAACATTTTAATTTAAAAATTATGCATAAGCACATTTAAGTTTTTTTTATTTTTGAATGGTTCACAAACAATGAAAAACACATAACTGATGTAGGTAATACAAATATAATACAATAAGTTTAAATGCTTTTTATCACTTAAATGTGAACACAGCAAACATAGAGATAAAAAGTAAAGGCTAAAACATACACAAGAAAGAACAGAAAAAAGTGATTTCATAGAGTGAGCTTAAACAGAGTGAGACTGAACAAAGAGACTAAACAGCTAATTTCGCAAGTTTGGTAATATGTAGTTCACTTGTATTCATGGAAACTTTCATGAAATATGTCAATGAGGATTTATGATTATTTTCTATTTTGTTGTATGACCTCAATATTCTAGATATAGAGTTAAAGTGGGCCATATTGTAATTGAAAGTTGATAGAGAAAATGTATTATATGAACTTTTTGATGGTAATTTTACAATTAAGGCAAGACCGCGGTGGCCACAGGCAGGGTGGAGGATGTTTGTTGGGAGTGAGAAATAGAGAAAACTCGCAAGTCGAGCGATTCTCTATTTTGAAAACGTCCAATGAAGATCTCTGGGTAAAACTGACATACGGTCTCGATATCACGTTCATCTGTGTATTATATTTTCCTCCGGCGAGTGAGACGAATATATATCAGTTGTTCTTCGATAAGATGTTGTCTAGTCTAGAACTACTTCAGGATAAAAACCTTATAGACTTGACCTTATTATATTGGACCCTGCAGTGGGATGCAAAACGTCGACCAGAAAAGTCGTAAAAATACGGCATATTACCCCATAAAACACAAACCATAAGATTCTGAACGAAGGTGAAACCTGGGGGCATTTTTAATAATCCAACAGCTCGGCACCTCATCGGGTCCATAAGCTTTTACTACTAGAAATGGAGTGAAGAATAAAATATTTTCCTATATCCTTAGTGTATCCGAGTTATTCAAAATTAATTTGTGAAACTCATCTATTAGATATTAGTTAAATTTTCTCAAAATAATCGCATGCAAAATATGAAAATAGGAATAACTTGCTGGTCTCCCAAGGTTACTCGCGGGACAAGGCTCAAACTCCTGATCACTTGATCACTAGGCGAGTGCATTATTGCTAGGCCAATAAGCTAGACAACCACTCCCGCATTAAATATCTCTGCTAATTTTATTCCATTATATTCTATAAAGAAAACTCATTGCACTCTAAATAACAGTGGCGTGCAGGGCATACAAGCAAAAAATCTGTGCATTAGTAAAGATTCTGGGAAACAAATATTAATTAAATAATCCTTATCTTAAGAAAAAATTTGATTTTAAATCCTATCCGTAATTCATCCTACGGTTAGAAGTATTTTATTTCTGACATTTCTGTTTAACGTGACGTATCTGTTTTTTCCAATTTAAAATTCTAGCCGTAATTTGTCCTACGGCTAGAAGTTTTATTTCCGACTTTTCTGTACCTAACTTCATGTCAATTCTTCATTTATCTCACTTGTTTACGCCCAAAAATTTGTTACATAGATCTAGTCAAGTCGAGAAAAAATTCGTCCTGAACCGTGTATACTTTACCAGGGTTCGAGGATATATATCTGCGGATATATATCGCGATATTTATGGCTCGATTTTTATTTTTGATATATACCCAGGAAAACTTTCTGCGAATGTCAATAGATGGCGCTAGTTGTATTTTATAAAATGCCTCGGATTTTTTTTTTTAATATCTGCAGTCGTTACTAGATGGCGCTAGTTGTATTTTAAAAAGTGCTACGGTTATTTTTTAGTTTTAATTAATTTGTTTCATATAATCCGTTTTTATTTCACACAAAGAAACAAACGCCCCTAACACTACATTAGAAAGAGGAACTTTTATGACTTATAAATAATAATTGCATGTATAAGCTTTTTTCGGTATGCAATTCATTTATTTAATAAATAATAATTCATATACAAAATAAATAAAATAATTTCCTAATTATCAATTTGTATCAATCAATGAGTACAAAAAAGGAGTAAAAAAAGTTTGGATATATATCCAATTTTTGATATATATCGGATGTGTATCAAAAAATCCGATTTTTTGATTTTTATTATAAAAATTTGATTTTTTCGAACCCTGATTTTTACTTAGTTCTATGCTGCGAGTTTTGTGTAATAGACAAGTAAATTTTTCATGGAATAGCATGTTTCTTCGTAAGGTCCTATGCCAGGTGAGAACTACGCGCATGTCATTGCAGAAATGTTTTTTTTTTTACAAATTCCACCCAAAACTTTTGGTGTAAATTCTATTTGTCATTTCTATGGTGAATATAAATACCATCCGTCATATCATGGTCATATCATAATGATTATATACGACGACATTGCCATCGATGATATCATAAAATGTTTGATTTATTTTTGTGAAAATAAACATACATCTGAAATTAGTATTATTCCCAATTTAATTATTTATAAATCATCTTCAAAATATATTGAAAATTTTTGCCGTATTACCTATACATATATAAAATATTTATTTATTTAGGAAATATTGTTTACAATACAGTAGAGCGTCGATTATCCGAACTAATTGGGGGACGTGGGTATTCGGAAAACCGATATTTTTGGATAATCGAACTGTATTGATTAAGCCATACATATTTACATACAGGTGAATGAAAACCATATTTACATTTATATCTTTAATGACGAATAGGAATTAAACATAAAAAAGTGCAGACAATCTTGTAATAAAACATTTATGTACGTACTAAGTACAATTAAAGCTTAAAAAAATCTTCAATCTTCAATGCCAAAGCAAGCCTACCCACTTACGAGCGGCTAGGTCACATACTTTTTTAAGGACAGATATTTTATACTGATCGCTTTCAGCTGTGTTTCAAACCAACGCAAGGCAATATCTAAGCATGAAGTCCAATTATGTTTTCATCTTCATTCTGAACTTGTAGTTGATGAGGTACTATCAGTGGCGTCAGCCTTATTAGTCATGAGGTCTAAAATTTCGCTATCCTGCATAATTTGGTACCCGGGATCTTCAACGTCGATATCCATCCATTGCTGAACCTCTTCTTCATCACATTCGTGGTAATCGAGCTTTTTTAGCATATCTATCATTTCAGACATATCTTTCTGTTTCTCATTTACACATACAGAGGATTTTCCACTATACACAAAACTTTATTCTACGCTTTTTTCAAGTTCTGCACTTTTACACTGTCCCATGCTGCTCTGATCATGTAGGACGCGTCTTTCAAAACAATTTTCTTATGATTTCTTATTAGGCTTTCTTCTCCCTCCTCTTCTTTTTCCAAAAGTAACTTACGTAACAATTCTTTTCTGTAATACCATTTGAAAGTCTCAATTACGCCTTGGTGCATACATAGGCTGTAATAATGAAGTCACGTTAGATGGAAGAAACATGACTTTTATAAACTTTTCATTTTAGATGTCATATGATGGATGAGTTGGGGCGTTCTCAAGAAGCAATAATTTTTTCTCTCTTTTATCATTTTTTAATTAATGGGCTTTTACAGAGGGTATAAAAGTTTCTGTAAACCATTCCATGAAAATTGTACTATCCATCCAAGCACTCTTTTGCGATGTGTAAACGATAGGCATCGCAGACATATTATCGAGCTTGAAACAATGTGGTTTCTTGCTTTTACCTATTACAAGCATGGGCAATCGGTGGCTGCCATTATCATTAGTTTAGTTTAAATTTAGTTTATCGACTATCAGCTACTTGGAAGTGACATGCGAGTACAATTAACAAGTTGCAAGAAGTGCATGAGCACTGTAGCGCGGGAGGCGGGAGGGAGTAGGCACGCGCGGGTCGGGCGGGCATAGTAGTTCGGATAAGCGGTCGTTCGGTTGATCGACGTTCGGATAATCGACGCTCTACTGTACTTCTTTTATAGTGCAGTTATTTTTGTGGATTGAAGCTACTCAAAATAGTTCATTATATACAGTTAAAAAAAATTAAAATGTATATACCTTTATAGGTATATGCGAATACATATTTTTTTAATATAGGTATATAGTCGTTCACAGCATAACCTAAATTTTCTCTTGCCCTTGAGCATATTTTCGAAAATTTAGATTTTAATATATACGAGGGCGTATTGAAAAGTAAGGTCTCCTATTTTTTTTTCACAGAAAATCAAAGGATGATTGGCAAATTTCTAAGGAATCTGGGCATAAATTCAACAGAATTAAAATGCATGCTAAATGAAAGTTTAATACTAGTACTTCATTTCATACTATGACAACAATCATGAAATACACCGGAGTACGGAGGTGGAGGTCATTGAATATTAAAAGTTTCCATAGTATTCAACAACACTTTAGGGTAATAAAAATAGTATAAGTGCATGAAGTAATTACCCATTAGTTTACTCATGTACCACTATCATTACGCCAGATAGAAAAATAACAAATGGAGACACGAGGGAGGGGATGGATGGCGCGACATGGATTCGACGCGGGCGCACAATAGCGTGTGAGAGCCAATTCATTTGTTTTTTACTTGTTGTTACCTGCGTTGTGTTTCTCGGTTCACCAGTATATATTTCGACTTTTTGGCTTGGTTATCGTTTATGGACTACTGTTATTGATATTATAATATATTGATATTATAATATTTTGATATCATAATATATATAATATTTTTTTTACAATCATAAATAGACAATGTTTACAAATATTTTTTTTTTGTATGTATATACCTCACCAAAAAGAATTATGATTCTTGTGTGTGGTGAGGGATAATCATTTACAATTATACAGGATATATAAT